>CM010609.1:21424130-21724130 GCA_003430845.1 Xanthoceras sorbifolium
AACGAACAACACCTGTATTTGTAAAATGAATTAATCTGAAAATAAATTGAAACCATTAACTATATACAATGAGCTTTTAATGAACCAACCAGGATGAGCCCTTTGATAATCTGATCAGTGTAGTATTCAGGTTGAGATTCTTGTAAAGACAGTAGATGGTCAATCATGGTGTTTGTTCTCTTTGAATCCTCCTCCTCCTTTCGTCGATGCTCTTCAATCAGATTTTGGAGAAACTGGTCGCTTCTTTGACCAAGTGTTATCAACTTCTTCTCGTAATCAGCGTAGTTGATCCATTTCAATATCGGCAAAAAATCTACTGGATTCGAAGTCTGACTAACATCCATTATCTCCGCCATCAATTCCCTAAACATCTTCGCTTCACCGGCATCGATCGCATCGTCGCCGTAGAACCGTTTCCCTGATACCATTCTCATGACGTCATTGAACGTCAACTCAGTGAACAGCGGTCTCAGGCCCACCTTCGCGAAACCGCGAAGCGAATCGCGAGACAGTTTCTTCAGCAGCTGATTGACTTCGTCTATTCGAATGCTTCGAAACGTGTTGAGACGAGTTGTCGAGAATATCTCGAGCGCGCTTATCCGACGGAGGTTCCTCCAGTGCTCTCCGTACGGTGCGCTCACGATGTTGGAGTGGTTGTAGCCTATGTGCTTGCCCGCAAGAAACTCCGGGCGGTTGGCGAGGACGACGTCGTTTTTGGTGAAGCATTCCTCGACAGCTGACGATGATGACACGACTGTCACGAAGCGGGAACCGAACCAGAGGGAGAATACCGGACCGTATTTCTGCGATAGTTGGTAGAGAGTGCGGTGTACTGGTAGTTTTATGAGATGCAGATTCCCGAGAATAGGAATCGGAGAAGGACCTGGAGGGAGGTTCTGGTTCTTGCGTGCCGTCTTTGATTCGATGAAGAACCTGAAAGCGAGAATAATAACAATCAAGATTATTGAAAATGATGAGTAGAAGATGAATATGTAATCCATGGCTGCTATGCTAACAGTGAATTTTCTTGTCTGTAAATTTGTTTGTAGCAGTTACTTGGGCGACGAGTTTCAGGAAATAAAAAACTTAAAGAGTATGTATCAATCAAACCTTCGAGGTGGAATCAACGAGTATACTCATAAAGCCTCTCAAGTCATTAGTTCAGGTTTATTTAATTTAACGGTTAATCAGTAACCGTTAAAAGAATTAAAATATATTTAAAATAATATTTAAAATTATTAATATTTATAAAATAAATTAAGATATTCATTATCCATCTCACTTGAAATTGACGGAGGAAATTTTTTCTTTTTTGACAAAAAAATTATTTTGAAAAATTATCTCCATATCTCTATCGTTCATATTTGAAATAGACGGTGGAGATCCGAAATTTTTTTTTTTTTAAAAGAAAAAGTTATGAGAGACAGGTGGAGATCCATGGATCCACCTACGAACCTAGTTTTTGGGTTCATTAGACCACCCAGTTGACTTGGGTTCGTCAGCAAACCTAAAAACTGGGTTCATCGAACCCAGTTCGATTAGGATTCGTTTGGTTCGAATCAAGTTCTACTAGTGTTAGACGAGCTCAATCTCCATTTTTTTTTAAAAAAAATATTATTATTTTTAAAAATATATATTTTTTAAATAAATTTCAACCGTCTATCATCTCAAAGATAGGGGATAAGATTTTTTTTTAATTTTTATTTAATAAAATACATTTAAAAAGTAAGAAAAAATAAAAATACCCTTGTGCATATTAAGTTTGACTAACGGTAAGAAAAATTTTTGTCAATAAACTAAAAAGTTGACTCAGACCTGTAATTGAACCAACATTAGGGTTTAGATAACTCAAAAACTTATATGCATTGTTATAAATCTCCCACTAATTCTAATTTCGTTAAGGATAAAAATTGTCATATGAGAATGTTCGAGATTCTCAGAGCGAGAAATACACCATCGAATGCTTACAAATTTCTCTGCTTTTGGGCACCAATCGACCATCGATATAGCCGCCGTAACCATTGAAAAAGCATGTGCATTGTCATTTCTTTTATAATACGGACATTTTTTTCTCCCTTGACAGCCATTTCATTTTGTAGTTACTGTATAATGAAGAGGAAATGGTCAATTTTCGCTTCCTAAAATATTAATATTTTATAAAATACTTTTAGCCGCTTTCATTAGAAAACAATTAATTTTGGCCATATCACCCTGTCATAACAACATATTTTTCTTCCTCCCTTCGCTCTCTCATTTATTTCCCTCTCATATATTCTATTTTTTTTATTAAAATAAAAATCCAAAACAAAATATTTTAATAATATTATATCTCCATAAATGCACAACTCCAACCATATTCCATTTTATAATATTTAAATAATAAAATATTATTATTTTTTTACTTTATAAATTATTTTTTCTAATTTTCTCTTAATTATTTTAGATAATAATTTACTCACATAATATATTTACACTTAATTATTTTACATGTAACAATTTTAATTTTAATTTTAATTTTTTAATAATTAATTCTTTCATCTACCTAATTTTCTCCACCTAACTTTTCACATCTAATTTCATTTGTAAATGCTAATGTAATTGTTTTTGTTTTACTAAGTTATTTTCAGTTAATTATTATATTAAATGGTAATTATATATATATATATATTGAATCTTTCAAATAATTTAATTTTAAATAAAATAATTATTAGATTATTAATTAATAAATAGATGTGATAAATGAAAATTTTAAAAATAATTAAAATATAATCAATATTATACTCACTTGAAAGATCTAAACAAAATATTTCTAATGATATAATTTTTATGCTAATTACATTTATAAATAAAAAGTTATAATAAATTAATTGAGTTTAGTTAAAAATTTAAAAAGTATAGAGGAAGAATGAAATTTATTTAAAAAATGGATGGAAGGGTAATAGTGGAATATATAATGTTGAAAAAGTAATGGAGATTGGAATAGTGGATCTCCAAATTGGGAGATTCATTTGTCAATCTCTATTTGATATTTTTTTTGGAACAATAATATAGAGTATTATTGGAAAGGATTCATTCTTCAATTTGGATAAATAGAGTATGATTGGAGATGACAATAGAGATAAAATATTATTATTTTTTACTTTATAAATTTTTTTAATTTTTTTAATTATTTTAGATAATAATTTACTTAGATAATAATTTACTCATATAATATATTTACACCTAACTATTTTACATATAACAATTTTAATCTAAATTTTTTAATAATTAATTTTTTCATCTACCTAAAATATTATGGTTTTAATTTAATTTTTCATGTACTTATTTTGTTGTTATTAATTGTAATATTTTCATTTGTAGATGTTAATATAATTATTTTTGTTTTATTAAATTATTTTCAGTTAATTATTATATTAAATGCTAATTATATATATATATATATATTGAAGTTTTGAAATAATTTATTTTTAAATAAAATAATTATTAGGTTATTGATTAATAAATGGATGTGATAAATAAATTTTTTTTTTTTTTTTTGAAAACTGGAACAACAACAAAGCAAAGCAACCACAAACAAACTAGGCCTGGAAATCAGACAGAAGACCTTGATCCAGCCAGGAAGGAGCATCTTCCAACCAAATGCAAATATCAATAATTGAGAAGCTAAATCTAGCCAACGAGTGAGCAATAGAATTAGCATTCCTAGGAACACAAGAGAATCTAACATCAGCTTTAGAACAAAGAGCAACAATATCCGAAATAATTAAGCCAACTTCCAAAAGGGAGGATCAGGCAAAAAGAGGTAGTTTATGACATTAAGAGCGTAGGATTCAACCAGGAAGCGAAAGAACCTAGATTCAATAGCTAGGTGCAACCCGTTTAAAATAGCAGAAACTTCTGCCACTTCGATCGAAACTGACCCAACGAGCTTACGGGATAAACCTGCCATGAACAGCCCCTTCGAGTCTCGAATGACAGTCTTTAAACCCACCAAACAGTCTGCAGCCCTCGGCAAAGCATCAACATTGAGTTTGTACCAACCCTCTCCAGGAGGCTCCCACAAAGACAACACGGAAGGAGGTCGAAGAGGGTCACAAACACTATTCACAACATCAAAATCAGCCACAAAACAAGTTGCCCAAGCAAAAACGTCACAAGCATAGAGGAAAGAATTATCATGGACAAGCTTATTACAACGGTACCACAATCTCCAAAACACAACCAGCAAAACTCGCAAATCCTGGGCATTCAACACCACACAACAATGCATAAAGAAATCTAAAAAAGAAAAGGAAGAGAAACTAGCAGGAAGACTGCAAGATAAGGAGAGAAAGTGGCCACGAACCATCTTCAGAGCATTGCACGTTCAGACAGCATGAAGAAGAGTTTTAGCTTCTAACTTGCAGTAAGGGCAGGAATCCATCACCTAAATATGCCAGCTACTCAAAGTAGAGAAGGCTGGCAGCCAGTTATTACAGGCATGCCAAAGGAAGACTTTGATTTTGCTTGGAAGCTTGACACCCCAAAGAGACTGCTACCAAGAGGGACCAATCGAAACAAAGCAAGATGGAGAAGAGAGGCAGTGCTTGTGCTCCATGGCAACCCAATATTCGTTCTTCATTATGTAGAGCCCGGATTTGCTAAAATGCCACATAAGCGAGTCTAAATGAGGCGAGGAACAGCAAGGTAAATTAAAGATTAGCTTAGCTTCATCCAGAAGAAAAGAACTTCAAACCAAATTCGAATTCCAACCACCACCAGGAGGCTTCAAATCGGCCACCACTGTCAAAGGATTCAAAGTCACCGGGGAGTAGACTTTGAAGGTAGACGGGCAAGGAAGCCAGCGATCTAGGTAAACAAAGGTAGAGGCACCATTGTCAATTCTCCAATGAGACCCCAAAATCAACTAACCCCCGGCCTCATAAGAGACTTAGCCAAACAAAAGACAGCGACGACCACAGCGTTCATAAAGGACCCACGAGGAAAATAAACAAACTTAAAGACCCTGGCTACCAAAGAATTAAGGTGGGAAATAAGGCGCCAGTATTTCTTGGCGAGCATCGCCTGATTAAAGCACTCTAAGTCTTGAAAACCCAAACCCCCTGGAGTTTATTCTTACACAACACCTCCCACTTACACTAGTGAATTTTGTTAGAAGAGGAGCTGCTACCCCATAAGAATCAAGAGGATAACCTATGAAGGTCCCAAATCAGCTTATTAGGAAGCCTGAAAATATTCATCGAATAGGCTGGAATAGACTGCACGGCTATTTTAATTAGGATCTTTTTCCCCTGCTGACAGAAGCTTTAACTTCCGACCCTGGAGCTTACTCTACACACAATCAACAATGGTCTAAAAAAGAGCTTTCTTACTTCTCCCCGCAAAACTAGACAGGCCCAAGTACTTTTCATGGCAGTGGACTAAAGGCACACCCTAAATATTGGATAGCAAAGCCTAAAAGGAAGCCGAAGAGCCCCTGTTGAAGCAAACAACTGATTTAACTAGGTTGATAGCCTGGCCAGAGGCTGCCTCATAAACCTGAAAAATATTTTTAATAAAAACACATTCAACAAAGTTAGCTTTAAAAAATAGGAGGCTGTTGTCAGGAAGAAAAGGTGGGAGATTCTAGGTTCTGAACGCCCACGACAAAGACCATGAATCGAGTCATCCACCTCAATTTTCCAATAAATGAAAATTTTAAAAATAATTAAAATATAGTTAATATTATACTCACTTGAAATATCTCAACAAAATATTTTTAATGATATAATTTTTATGCTAATTACATTTATAAATAAAAAGTTATAATAAGTTAATTGAGTTTAGTAAAAAATTTAAAAAGGATATGGAATGAATGAAATTTGTTTTAAGAATGGATGGAAGAGTAATAATGGAATATATAATGCTGAAAAAGTAATAAATATTGAAATAGTAGATCTTCAAATTGGGATATCCATTTGTCAATCTTCATTTGATATTTTTTGAGAACACCAATATGGAGTATGGTTGGAAATGTTTCATTCTCTAATTTAGAAAAATAGAGAACCTGTGTAATAGGGGTGTCCCGCTCCTTTTATAATGTGAAGGGGCGGGAGTCTTTGCTCTCTAGTTGGAATCTAATTACACGATTTAAGGGAGAAAATCTATCCCTTAATGAACGTGGTTTAGTATATGTGTAATGGTTAATTGTGAGGAATTTGAGGTTGATTAGAAGTCTGATTAGTTGATTTGCACTGATTCCTGTATTCTGAGGATTCTTCCTTAATTTGAGGCTTCGAGCTACTTTCTTCTGCGAGTTGCGTGGTCTACGAGTTATGGGTTATCTTCTTGGTGGATCGTGGTGTCTGCAGGGTGTCGTGCTTGAAGCCTTCTACTGTCCTTCTTTGGTGGATTATTGGGCTTTGAGGCCTGTTAGGTCCTGTAGCGCTCCTTTGGCCTTTTGCACATGTTGGGCCTTCCTTTGGGTTTTTAGTGTTTCGGGCCTGTTTGGGCTTAGTATAATTTTATACACAACAATTAATAAATGGATGTGACAAATAAAAATTTTTAAAATAATTAAAATATAATCAATATTATACTCACTTGAAATATCTCAACACAATATTTTTAATGATTAAATTTTTATACTAATTACATTTATAAATAAAAAGTTATAATAAATTAATTGTGTTTAGTTAAAAATTTAAAAAGAATATGAGATGAATGAAATTTATTTAAAGAATGAATGGAAGAATAATAGTGGACTATATAATGTTGAAAAAATAATGAAGATTAAAATAGTGGATCTCCAAATTGGGAGATCCATTTGATATTTTTTTGGAACAACAATATAGAGTATAATTGGAGAGGTTTCATTCTCCAATTTATATAAATAGAGACCCATTAGAGATGACCTTTACCCCATTTCAAATTTTAAAGTAATCAAAAATCCTTACATTATTTTAAAATTTTTCATAATTTTATATTTATTTTTATTTAATCTGGTTAGTGTATGAAAAATCGAAACTTCAAAGTTTTTCCACTATGAGTGATATTCCATTACAATACATTTTATATGTTAAACATGTTATATAATAATATAATTTTTTAAGGTTATTTAATATGAAAGACATACTATTGAGTCAATCTTACTTGTCCACAACTAATCATGTAAACCACCGTCCAATGTGGTTTAGTGGTAAATGTGTTCATTCAGTCTGACAATGTCCCAAGTTTGAGTCGTCAGCACCACAAGTAGTATGTTAAAAAAAAAAAAAAAAACTAATCATGTAAATTTATAAGGACAAAATCAAAAGTGGCCAAAAAATTATGAAAAAAATTATTTTTAGCCATTTTGAAATTAGTAAATTATAATTTAGTCCTAATATATATAGGTGGGTAAAATCTCACTTGAACCCAAAATATTTGTTTTTAGATTTCATTTATTAATTAAAATACCTAATTGTTTAAAACAAATTCCTAATTAAAAATTACCCTAAAGTCAAACCCAGACCCAGTAACATTTTTTCTCCTCTATCTCTCGGCCGCACACATCACCTCACCCTCACCCTCTCGCCGCCATCTCGCCGTGCCGTTTCCATTCATCTCACCGTGCCATTTCCGTCGTCACTGCTGGTGTCTCCCTCTCTCTCCTTCGCCGTTACCCAGACTTCTCTCCTTCGCCGTTACCTGGACTTCTCTCTTTCGTCGTTACCCGGACTTTGGCGTCTCCCTCTCTCCTTCGCCACACATTACCCGCACCTTGTCGCCTCTCGCCGTTTCGAGCTCCCTCGCCGTTTCGTATTCTACTTGGACACGATTCCGTTTAACTTTAAAAAGTCACCGCCGTGAAACTATTGCAGTTTATTGGAGTATAATCTTCGAAACGATTCTGTTCAACTTCGTCAAAACAATTCAGGTATGTTATCAAAACGATTATGCTGCGTCTTAAAACGATTCAATTTCGGTTTCAAAAGGATTTAGTTTCTGACTCGCTCAATATGATTGTTCGAAGTTCTGTAATGGTTATTTTTGTGGTTTTCTCAAATTTGTTCATTTTATGATTGTTTGAAGTTCTCTAATGGTTATTTTTGTGGTTTCGAAAAGATTCAGTTTATTAAGTTCATTCGCTCAGTACATATTAAGTTTCGAATGGTTATTAAGTTCGCTCAATAAATTATTAAGTTCATCCAGTCAACAACTAAATCTTCATGCATTGCAATGATTCAGTTTCGGTTGTATTCTCTGTGATTTCAGTTCAGTTTTAAAAAGAGAAGTTCGAAGACAAATGAGGTAGTCTCAACGGAATGAGTCTGTTACTGCCGAAGTTTCAACGTTAGAGATGAATCCCGACGAGCAGCAAACGATGGTCAGTTGTTAAATTTTGTATAAAATTTATGAAATATTTGGTTTGTGAACTGTTGTTATGAAATATTTGGCTTATTGAAATGTTTTGTTACTAATTGTTATTGAAATGTTTTGTTAGTTAAATATATTGTTATTGAAATGTTTGGTTAATAAAATATTCTGTTATTAAAGTTTGTTTAGTTAGTAAAGTGAGATATTTTGTTTTTGAAAAGTTTGGTTAGTGAAATATTTTTTTTTTTTTTTGTTAGTGAAATATATTGTTATTGAAATGTTTAGTTAGTGAAATGTTTTTTTTTTCCATAATGTCGTTTTTGTGAAATATTTGGTTAATGAAATTTTTCTTATTATTGAAATGTTTGGTTTGTAAATACATTTGGCTAGTGAAATGTTTAAGTAGTGAAATGTTATGTTAGTGAAATGTAGGTTAGTGAAATGTGTGGTTAGTTAAATGTTTTGTTAGTGAAATATTTTTTCTCCTTTTCGAACCTGTTATTTTTCTTTATCTAACAAAATATATTATATAAAATGTTTATTGTCTATATATATATATATATACGTATACACTTGTTTTTTTTTTCCACGCAGTTCATCGATGTTGATGGTGCACCTGAGAAATGGCAGTATAAGCAAGCTACTAAAAAATGGTTACCTGCACGTGTTAACATATATTGTCGTATCAGAGAATTAAAAACCTTACAGGACGTCCTCAGCAGAGATAATATGCTCGACAAATGGAAAAAAGGTGCATTTGGCAGGTTTTCGAGGATGCGATGTGACCAATTGTTTAGTGGCAAGTTATGCCACTCATTATTATGTCGCGAGATCCATTACCCAGGAGCCAAAAAGGATGAGATATGGTTTACTGTCGGTGGGCTATAAGATTTGGGAAGGAGGAGTTCCTACTATGCAACGGTCTGAAGTTTGGACCCCTCCCAACTGCAACGGTTTCTGAAAGCAATATAGTGGATGATAGTGTTCATGTTAGACTATTTGATGGATTAATGACCCCCATACAAAGTGTTTTAGGCAGGTTGAACGAAGGGGGGTTCAAGACCGACGATGATGCCATTAAGTTAGGCTATGTATTCTTCATTTCCCATATTTTGCTTGGACATGAAAAAAGCTGAATTGTTCCACCTTGGTTGTGGGGTTTGGTGGATGACATTGCAGCTTTTGAGGCTTTCCCTTGGGGACGTATGTATATAGTTTAACGCTATATTTGCTGCGTAAAGCTTTTTATTCTCAAAGTTCTACTTAGAAGAAGAAAAAGAAGAATACGGACGCTCTCCAATTACACCGGAACTGACACACCGCCAGTGTAAATCATATACATCCAATGTATATGTGTGAACACTTTTAAATTTCTTGACATGCCAAATTGAGCAATTCTCTTTACATATCGCTCGGAGGACAAACGTGCAATTAATGTCCCTACACCCTGCCTCAAACCGATTATTCGTCGACCGTCATATCCTGAAATTGAATTTCTCATGGAGTGCAAATTTACCCAACTCTAACTTCATTTTTTCCTTACTTTCAAAAATCTGCCCTTTAAACAAAGGCAAATCTACTGAAGTAGAAGATTCAACATGTGTTGATTGAATCGAATATTGATCTGCACCGGGCAAAACCCACCGAGACTGAACACCATCAATTGTAGGATTATATTGAGAAGGTTCTGCTGCAGAAGGCCAATCTACAGATGCACCAACTGGATAACCACCTACATCTGCTCCAACTGGTCGATTGTCTGTGTTATCCATGCCTCCACCACACTCATCAGAAAAATTCTCAACACTGTTAGTAGTGGTGGGTGCCAACGAAATCCCATCATCATCGGATGAATCAGAATTATTACCATATTCAGTTTTTTTATCTTCATCCATAATCACTGGTGTAAACTCGTGATCTCTATCCGATACAGAAGGAATTAATTCTGAATGTCGACTACATCCGCCAGTAGCTGAAAACTAGGTTTCAAATGGAGGAGGATCTGTAACATTATTTTCGACCTTTTCCACAAGATCTACATAGACCTCCGGAATATTTAGTGTTCTCTCTCGCAACAAAAATGCAACATCATCGTTGCCCATAATTTGTAACTTTCTCGGATTATGATTCCAAACGACCGTGTTTATGCCTATGTCATAACGTGTGCTGTCAATATTAAACTTCCGATATATCAACTCAACCAACCGTGTAAATTTCAACCTTTTAGAAACCAAAACCCCAAGCGATAAACCACCAACATAATTTAGACCATCTCATTGTCTATTACATATGACCACAAGCCTACGGTTATTCATTTCCTGAAATAAGAGAGAAATATTTAGAAGATGTAATATTTCATAAAAACATTAATCAAAGTGAATTTCACACATAATGATTCACTCCAAACATTTCAGTAATAATATTTCACTAAAAATAATTACACCTTCAATACATTTCACTAATATACATTTTACTAACATTCGTTTCACTAATATACATTTCACTAACCTACATTTCACTAACATACATTTTACTGACCTACATTTCACTAACCTACATTTTACTGATATACATTTCACTAACCTACATTTCACTAACCTACGATTCACTAATATACATTTCACTAACATACGTTTCACTAACCTACATTTCACTAACAAACATTTCACTAATCTACATTTCACTAACCAACATTTCACTAACATACATTTCACTAACCTACGTTTTACTAACATACATTTCACTAACCAATATTTCACTACTTACATTTCACTAATCTACATTTCACTAACATACATTTCACTAACCAACATTTCACTAACCTACAGTTTACTAACATACATATCACTAACCTACATTTGAAATATACATTTCACTAACCTAGATTTCACTAACTAAATTTGCACTAACCTACATTTCACTAACTAACATTTCACTAACTTACATTTCACTAACCTACATTTAACTAACCAACATTTCACTAACATACATTTCACTAATCAACATTTTACTAACCAACATTTCACTAACATACATTTCAGTAATCTACATTTCACTAACCAACATTTCACTAACCTACAGTTTACTAACATACATATCACTAACAAATATTATTACTAAATATTTCACTAACCTACATTTCACTAACTAACTTTTCACTAACCTACATTTCACTAACTAACTTTTCACTAACCAACATTTTACTAACATATATTTCACTAACCTACATTTCACTAACCAACATTTCACTAATATACATTTCACTAACCTATAGTTTACTAGCATACATATCACTAACAAATATTATTACTAAATATTTTACTAACCTACATTTCACTAATATACATTTCACTAACCAACATTTCACTAACCTACATTTCACTAACATATATTTCACTAACCTACAGCTTACTAACATACATATCACTAACAAATATTATTACTAAATATTTCACTAACCTACATTTCACTAACAAACATTTTACTAACTAACTTTTCACTAATATATTACATAACCATTAAAATTTCACAAAACTAAACCCCAGTAATCAGTATCACCCAAATTCTTTCAACTACAAAACAAACACAATATACAAATAAAAAAAAATAAAAAAACTTAAAAAATCTATAAAAATACATTCTAAATAAAATATAAACAATGTTCATAAATTTACCTTCAATTTTTGAGTTGATGAAGACAAATAAACGTAATAAAAAAAGACAAATAGATTTTGATTTTAAGGAAAAAGACAAAACAATAAATAATATAATAAGAGAGAGAATTTTTTTTAATAAAATGTATAAAGTTGAAGCAAGAGTGGACGGCGGCTAAAGGAAGATTATGATTTTTTAGGTTAAATTGAATGGGTTTTTTTGTAATTTTAAATGGTTTTTTTGTAATTTTTATTTTTACGGGTTTTTTAAAATTATCCAAAAAGTGGGTGGTTGAGGGTTGTTTATGTTATTTTTTTTCTCCAATTGGCTAAAAACGATTATTTTTGCATTTGCGGTTAAAAATAATTTTTAGATCATTTTTAACAATTTTCATAAATTTATATATTAATATAACAAACACTTTATATCTGTTGGATATGATTTGGTGATGACCCTTATTCAACCTGATAATTATAAAAAAAAATTTCAAATTAAGAAATACGTGCAATTTTGTTTAAGGGGGAACTTCAATTTAGTCCCTATTTATTTTTAAAATCTCATTTCGTTTACTCACGTTTCACTTTTTAATTTTCATAGTCCCTAACGTTTGAAAAACTGATCAAAATGGTCCTTCTGTTAAAATTTCAGTTAGTCAACTGTGACAGAATTATTAAAAAGTCAATTTTACCCCTCAAATATCAAAAAGACAGATTTATCCTTTAAATAATTCAAAATTTTACAATAAAATAAATGCCCTTACTTAAAATAAATTTTTTATTTATATTATATTAATTTAATAATTTATTAAAAAATTTAAAAAAAAAACTATGGACCAGATCATCTGGTCCATTACTAAAAAAAATAAAATAAAATAAAATAAAAAAGAATGATGGTTCTAAAATCTGGAATCATCTTTGACAAAGTGGAGTTTTGGCTCCACGGGTGAGATTGGAGATGGAGCCAATGCTCCATCTTCTCAAGAGATCGCTGGTGCACGCTTCCTAGAGCGCGCGTCGGCCATCCTAAAAAGCAAAAAGGACCAGATCGCACCGGCGATCTGGTCCTTCGCTTAGAGATGGAGCCTTTCAGCTCCATCTCTTTCAGATGTGGGAGATGGAGCCTAAAGCTCCATCTCAGAAGGCGACTGCGAGTGCGCGCCGATGGCCGAGAAAAACTCTGGACCAGATCTCAGATTTCATTTTTTTTTTCTCTCTCTCTCTCTCTCTCTCCCCCCCAGATTTCGTGTGATCTGCTCCATTTCATGCTTAGGAGAGCATGCTTGTGCACTCCGTAGGCAGAAGGGTATAAAAAGATAGGGGTCTCTCTCTCTTCAATTTTCTGGGTTTGATTTTTTTAAGTGTAGGTGGGTTTGATTTGGTTTTTGCTGGTTTTTAATTGTAGGAAGAAGAAGAAGAGAGGTGGTGAAACTGATTGGAGTTTGGCGTTGAGGAAGAAGAAGAAGAGGGGTGGTGAAACTGAAGAACAGTAAACAAGGCAAAGCATGTGTAATATCATAACAAGGGTTGTGTTTCTGGGTTTGATTTTGTGATTCTGAGTTTAATTATTATTATTTTTTTTTTCTGCTTTTGCTGGGTTTGATTTAATTGCAAGGGCTGTGTATGTGAAAGGCTAATGTATATATGGAGGATTGAATATAGGAGAGCTGTGATTGAATCTAGAAATGATGAAGATGATAATAGGGCAGTTTGATGAAAATGAAGATTGAATCTGGAGATGAAGATGATGATAGGGCCGTTGTAAATGTGAAAATGATGAAGCTGGAAGATTGAATCTAGAGATGAAGATGATAATAAGGCAGTTAGTCAACATGCTTTGACAAATTTTTTTGTTTTTTATTTTTTATTTTTTTTATTTTTTTATTTCATGGTACACCAGCCCTTGTATAAAGACAAGTGTGCCCTTGGTTAATACAGTTGACTAACTAAAATTTTAACAGAATGATCATTTTCATCAGTTTTTCAAACGTTAGGGACTATAAAAATTAAAAAGTGAAATGTGAGTAAAAAAGTAAATTTTTAAAAATAAGTAGTGACTAAATTGAAGTTACCTTTGTCTAAATAACAACATGTAACATTTCAAAAAAAAAAAAGTGTTGATTCCATTTCAAGAAAAAAGTTGATTTTTTTATCTTCTTTTGCTTTTGTATCTCAATTACTGTTGATCTTAATTAATCCGTTAAACCCTAAACCCTGAACTCAACAACCCAACCATGCGCCACCTCGCTACCTCCATCCTCCACAGCCACAACCACAACCACCAGCGTTATTTAATTCACCTCCGCCACTACAAGCCTCCGAAACCTGCAGCGGCTACGCCGCCACCCTCGCCACCAAAACCCCCGAAAAAACCGCAGACCTTCACAATCCACGACCACACATGGGAAGACCCGTACAGCTGGATGTCGAGCCTGAACGACAAAGTGGCCATGCGGCACATGGACATGTACATGGAGCAAGAAGAGAAGTACACCGAAGCCGTTTTGTCTGACACCGAGAGGCTTCAGTCTAAGCTCCAGTCCGAGATGGCCTCTCGCTTGGCTTTTGACCTCTCTACCCCTCCCCTCCGGTGGGGTCCATGGTATTACTACTAATCATCTTGTTATATTTGGTTTTGATTGTTTAATAAATGTTACTACTTATTAAATTATAAACTGTTAAGTAAAAGATTTATGTTGGTTTGATTTCAAAAAAAGGAGAACAAGAATTAAATTGTTAGGTGAAAGGTACTAAATTTTGATGTTTATCTTACTTGATGATTAGTTGTGAATGAAATGTAGGAGGTTAGAGAATGAGGATGGAGAGATGTCTATAATTTATATAATTCGTGTTCCTTTGGTTTTCTCATAGTATGAAAATCTAACCAGAAGTTTTAAATTCTTCAAGCACATTTTGGTTGCTTAGAACACAAAATTTTGACTGTAATAATTTAAGTGGTTTTGGTTTGGAAAAAGTGAGTAGCTCACTTGAAGTACTGTCGAGGTAATGTTTTTATTTCATAAGTCATGGGTTTCACATAGATGAAATATTGGTGAGAAAGTTGTTGTGATAACTTTATATGTATTTTTGTGATTCACCTTTATTGTTAGCCGGATGGATCAATGATAATGCTGTTTTAGAATCTGATTCTTGATTCAGAATCTGAGTGTTCATTTTTACTATTTGAAGGTGAATCTTCATCACCGCAGGTTGTACTATCGGCGTGTTGAAGAAGGAAAGCAGTATCCAGTACTGTGTCGGAGACTGGCAAGGTTAAATGAAGAATTCATTTCACATAAATCACCAGCAGCTGGTTTTGATTTCACCTCTGGGAAGAAAATTGAGCAGAAGCTGCTTGATTACAATAAAGAGGCTGAGAGATTTGGAGGTACTGCCTTTTTCTTGTCCAAACAGCCTTGCTATCGCTTACATCGGCAGAATAGGAAAAGAATGATGGGCAACAATAGCCACTGCTTTTACCTATATCTGGATCTTGCATTTAACAACGCAAATGAAAATTTAATCTAATATAATGTTTAAAAAGGGGAAACAAAAGTATTTCCAAGAATTTTTCCTCTGCTGATTCCTAGTTCATTTTGTAATCAATTTGGTTTATGATGACAATTTTTTACAGGCTATGCTTTTGAAGAATTATCGGAAGTATCACCAGATCATCGGTTTCTTGCATACACTATGTATGATAAGGACAATGACTACTTTATGTTATCCGTGAGGAATTTGAATTCTGGTTCATTATGTAGCAAGCCTCAAGCAGTTCGGGTGTCAAATATAGCATGGGCCAAGGATGGGCAAGCATTGCTTTATGTTGTTACTGATGACAATAAGAGGCCGTATCGGTAAGTGTTTTATAAACAAAAACCCAGTGGGTTTTATCTTCTTTTAACTTATGGTATTGCCTATTGAGTTTGACAGAATAAACCTGAAACTTATTCTTTTATCTTCAGGATTTACTGTAGCATTATTGGATCCACCGATGAAGATGTGTTGCTTCTAGAGGAATCAGATGAAAATGTTTATGTTAATATCAGACACACAAAGGATTTTCACTTTGTGACTGTGAATACATTTTCAACTACATCATCGAAGGTATTACTTTGAGATGCTTTGTAGTCAACTTAAGATCTGCTAACTTTAGTTATATTGATTGCAAGTTCTATAATAATTATGATCATCTTTTAGGTCTTTCTGATCAATGCAGCTGATCCATTCTCTGGCATGACATTTCTCTGGGAGTGTGATGGTGTAGCCCACTGCATAGTTGAGCATCATCAAGGGTACCTTTATTTATTTACAGATGCTGCCAAAGAAGGTCGAGTGGTTGATTATCATTATCTTCTTCGTAGTCCTGTTGATGCTTCCTCCAGTCCACGAATATGGGAGGTTGGTGACTAACAATTTTCTTCTTTATATAGCATAATGGTTGCCCAGATTATATGACTAGCACAAAACAGAAGAAGAAATGATGTACATCATCCAATGAATTGCTTTGCGACACCCCATTGCTTTTAATTTGTTTTTTTGTCATATAAGATTTTTCTTTTCTTTTCTTATTTCCTCATGTTTTCTAAATGGATGGTTTTATCTGCCATTTTTCCCTGGTTAAATTTTTTTATCACATAAGTTGGTATGTTCTTGTTTTTGTCTAATTTAGATGTTCCGTTTTTATTGTTACTTTCACTTGATATCCTCTTTTAGTAATATACCATCTCATTAACTGCAGAGTGTATTCACTGATGACCAAGATATGGTTGTAGAAGATGTTGATTTCTGCAAAACACATTTGGCACTTATTATAAGGGAAGGTTGGAAATTTAGGCTTTGTTCAGTTGCTCTACCTTTGTCAGTTAGCAAGGTAAGACAACCAAAACAACTTTTTAGGTTTTGCTTGTATTATGCATAGTTGCAATATTTTGAATAGAAATCGTGTGCTCTTAAAAGTTTTTGATTATCATTTTGTCCTCCCCTGAGTGGCAGGGACCGGTTCATCTGAAGCAGCTACAGCCTTATATACTTCCTCTTCCAAAACATGTGTGTCAAATTTCACCAGGGCCAAATTATGACTACTACTCATCAACTATGCGCTTTACATTATCATCACCTGTGGTATGTGAGTTCTTGGGATGACTGTTTATGAAGATGTTTTTATGCTTCTGTTGCTGTATAGTCTCATATCGCACCCATCAGTGGTAGTAGTGTAACTTTTGTTCATGGGTTTTTTATTTAAATAAGGTTGAAAGATGTGAAATACAACGTGTTCACGAATTCCTTTTTAATTTGTGGTTTTTGGTCTTATGGTCTTTACTCTAATTTGGAACTTTACCCTCCAAGGCAAGCTATGTAAATTAATCTCTTTCATGAACATTGGATAAATTGGAATTCTTTTTGCAGTTGGCTCTATGTTATAGATTTACAAGGTTTTAGTTGCCTAGGATCAATAGTTTAGCACTGGTTTACTGATTTTGAAGATTTCTGAATTTTCTGTATTTCTTTACTGACCATAAGCATGAATATATACACAAAGAGAAGGAACACAATCCCTTAGAAGTAGGGATTGGATCTAACAACCATTGACAAAACTAATTAACAAGCTAACAACTATTGACTACAAGCTAACAACTATTGACTAATCTATATTCTAGAATACAGAATTCAACACCCCCCCTCAAGCTGGGCAGTACATGTTGATCATACCCAGCTTGGAACACAATCCTTCGAAAGATGCTCTAGGTAGAGCCTTAGTAAACACATCAGCTGTCTGAGAATTGGTAGGAGTGTAACTTATCTTGACAGACCCTGCTTCTAACTTTTCTTTGATAAAATACCGGTCTATCTCCACATGTTTTGTTCTGTCGTGGTGCACTGGATTCTTTGCGATGCTAATAGTGGCTTGATTATCGCACAACAGTTCCATTGGCTTAACCATAGGAACTTTGAGTTCATTTAGTAGTCTTTGCAACCAAATTCCCTCACAAATTCCATGAGCCATTGCTCGAAATTCCGCTTCAGCACTGCTACGAGAGACCACAGACTGTTTCTTGCTCCGCCAAGTGACCAAATTACCCCAAACATAGGAACAGTACCCAGATGTAGACCTTCTGTCTACCACTGAACCAGCCCAATCTGCATCTGTGAAGATTCTAACACCTCTATCGTCACTTTTCTTGAAACATATACCTTGTCCTGGTGTCATCTTCAAATACCTTAGAATTCTCAAAACTGCTCCCATATGTTCTTCATTCGGACTGTTCATGAATTGACTAACGGTGCTCACCGGGAATGCAATATCCGGTCTGGTATGGGATAAATAGATCAGTTTCCCCACCAACCGTTGATACCTTCCTTTGTCTACAGGTGGACTTTCTTCTATGAGACCCAACTTCGTCGTATAGTCCATAGGTGTATCAGCCGGCTTACATTCTGTCATCCCAGTTTCTTTGAGAAGATCCAGGATGTATTTCCTCTGATTTATGCAAATCCCTGCTTTCGATCTTGCAACTTCCATTCCTAAGAAGTATTTCATGCTTCCTAGATCCTTGATTTCAAATTCCTTGGCTAGAAAGGATTTTAACTTATGAATTTCCTCCTCACTGTTACCTGTCATAATCATATCATCCACATACACAATGAGTATAGTAATAACACCTGTGGCATGATGAACAAATAAGGTATGGTCAGCTTGACATTGGGTATAACCAAACCCTTTTACGGCTCTCGTGAACCTTTCAAACCATGCTCTGGGAGACTGTTTCAACCGATACAGAGATTTTTTTAACTTACAGACTTTGTCCCCATATGCATTTTCTAAGCCTGGAGGGCCTTCCATATAAACTTCCTCTGCCAATTCTCCATTCAGAAAAGCGTTCTTCACATCCATTTGGTGAAGCTTCCAGTTGAGATTAACTGCTAGGGAAAGAAGAACTCTGATTGTATTCAGTTTAGCAACTGGAGCAAAGGTATCCTCGTAATCGATCCCATAGGTCTGTGTAAAACCCTTTGCCACCAATCTAGCCTTGTAGCGTTCTACACTGCCATCTGCTTTATGCTTTACTGTAAAAACCCATTTGCATCCTACAGCCTTTTAATCCTTTGGCAATTCTGTGATATCCCAGGTTTTATTTTTCTGAAGTGCTCCTAACTCTTCCATAACTGCATTTTTCCACTCTGGAATTGACATAGCCTCTTGAATGTTTACTGGAACAGACACTTGAGAAATATTGTGAGCAAAAATTTTGTAACTAGATGAAAGGCCCGCATAGGATATATACTTACTCAAAGGGTAAAGAGGTCTCTCTCTGCACTTTCTTATCGGTTTCCTTAGGGCGATAGGTATTTCAGTATCTGAAGGAACTTCCTCACTGGTCTGGTTAGTATCTTGGCCGGTGCTAGGATCACTCAAGGGTTCATTATTGGAATCGGGTATGTGGACTGATTCCAGTTGAGATTCTTGGTCATGCAGAGGTACAATCTTGTCTGGTCCATCTTCATTTTCTTTCGGCTTCCTCGAGTATACAATAGGTTCTGCTTGGAACTTACTTGTCATGTCTGGATAAATAGGAGATACGTTTGACTCAAAAAGAGGAATTTCATGCACATTAGGAAGATGAGACTCACTGTTAGGTCCGGATGAACTTTTATGGAAAACATGACTATGACTCTGATCTAAAACCTGAAATTCATTCTCACTCCCCCCTTGAATTTGAGTTTGAGGAAAGAAAGGTTGATCTTCAACAAAGGTAACATCCAAAGAAATATGAATTTTTCTGGTGTTTGGGTTGTAGCATCGATATCCTTTTTGAGTAGGAGAATAACCCAAAAATAAACACCTAACAGCTCTAGGATCAAGTTTACCCCTGTAATGTGGTTGAACATGTACAAACACTGTACAACCGAAGACACGGAGAGGAATGGTTGATATAAGTTGAGTATGAGGATAAGTTTCAAGTAGGGTTTGACACGGAGTTGTAAAGTGTAATACTCTTGAGGGTTGTCTATTAATAAGATGTACAGCGGTGAGGACGGCTGCACCCCAAAAATGACTTGGCACCCTCATACAGAACAACAGGGATCTAGTTACCTCTAATAAGTGGCGGTTTTTTCTTTCAGAAATACCGTTTTGTTGAGGTGTGTCTACACATGTGGTCTGGTGGACAATCCCTTCACTACAAAGATACTCTCTCAACCCTTGGTTTACAAACTCTCTTCCATTATCAGATCTGAACACTTGAATTTTTGTTTGAAACTGATTTTTGATCAATGAATGAAAATTTTTGAAGATATTGGTGACTTCAGACTTTTCTTTCATGAGAAAGACCCATGTGACTCTGGTATGATCATCAATAAATGTGACAAACCATTTTGCACCAGTGATATTAGGGACTCTAGAAGGGCCCCAAACATCACTGTGAATTAAAGCAAATGGTTTGGAGGCTTTATAGCTATTAGGATGGTACACAGAACGAGTATGTTTGGACAACTCACAGAAATCAAAATGAAAATCTTTTGAACTTTTATTAATAAATAAGTCAGGAAACAATTTCTCTAGATACAGGAAACTAGGATGTCCTAACCTATAGTGCCAAAGCAGAACAATACTCTCTTTATTTGACTTAGACATTGACTCAAGAGAAAAAGTTTTGGACTCAGCAGAATGACCTTGTATACCCTTAGAAGCTTCAGCCTTGATGACATAGAGACCAGATTGTATCTCAGCAGTTCCAATCGTCTTCCCCGAAATCATGTCCTGAAATACACAATAAGTGGGGAAAAATTTAGTCACACATTTTTCAGCAGAAGTGAGTTTGGATATGGAAAGAAGGTTACAATCTAAATTTGGAACATATAACACAGATTGCAGGGTTAGAGTTTTTGAAAGAATAACAGAACCACACCCTGTGACTTTGGACAGAGAACCATCTGCAATTTTGACATTATAGTTACCTTGACATTGCTCAAAAGTACTAAACACCCTAGCATCACCTGTCATGTGATCAGTTGCACCTGAATCCACAATCCAAGGACCTGGGACCTCCTTGTTCACATTCAAGGCAGTGGAGAAGATACCTTTAGTAGCAATAGATCCGGCACCAACCACTGAGGCATTTAAACCCGAAACCATTTTCTGCAGCTGATTCAATTGCTCCTGAATGTGTACAACTGAATCTGTTCCAACACCTTCATTCCCACTGGCCATGTAACCTTTTGCATCTCTGTCCCCACTGTTCTTAAATTGCCCATCAGCAGGTTTTCCGTGAAGTTTCCAACATTTATCCTTGAAATGACCTGGCCGTTTGCAATGCTCACACCATGGTCGCTTCCTAGGCTGGTTGAACTTCCCTCCATGGATAGCCAAGGCTCTACCATCTGGTTGTGTACTGATGCTGTTAGAGCCTAGCATTACCTTCCTTCTGCTTTCTTCGCGCACCACCTCAGAAACAGTCTCTCGGAGAGTAAGTAATGGTTTGATTGCCATAATTCGTCATCTCACATCATCAAGGGTACGATTCAGCCCTAACAGGAACTTGAAAATTCGCTTTTTCTCAATGCTTTTCCTGTGTGTGGCCTCATCTCTTGGATTGGTGAAAACTTCTTTCTCAAATATGTCTACCTGCTGCCATAATCTAGAGAGCTTCGTGTAGTATTGAGTGACCGAATCATCACCTTGACACAGATCATGCAGGATTCCTTCAACTGCAAACAACTCAGCTGTGTTATCATGAGTAGAAAAAGTCTCCTGTACTGCATCCCATATCTCCTTTGCTGTGTCATACAACAGAAAGTTTTCACTGATGTCGGCATTCATTGAGTTTAGCAACCATGACATTACCCAGTTATTTTCAGTCTTCCACTGGCGATATCTTTTGTCTGCCTTGGTCGGTTCTTGTATCTCCCCAGTCAGGTATTCATCTTTTCCTTTCCCGCTAATGGAGATAAGGATTGATTTGGGCCATTGGAGGTAATTTTTACCAGTCAATTTGTGACCGGATATGATGAATTGAGACGATGTGTGGTCAACTCCTCCCCCTCCATTGTTATTCGAGTTGACTGGGTCAGAACCAGAGGCGAC
Source organism: Xanthoceras sorbifolium (assembly GCA_003430845.1). NCBI lineage: Eukaryota > Viridiplantae > Streptophyta > Magnoliopsida > Sapindales > Sapindaceae > Xanthoceras > Xanthoceras sorbifolium. Next base: position 21,446,202 of record CM010609.1, read on the forward strand.
TTCTGAAGAGGATGCGTCAGACATGCCTAATGCTTGCGAATGAAAAGGGTACAGGGCTGCTGGAAAGGGCAGAAAAAATAATTTTTTTTTTTTTTGGCAATCACTGCAATTTAAATAAATTAGGGACAGAAACCGTAATTTAAATAAATTAGGGGCAGGAGCTGCAATTCAAACAAATCAGAGATTATATTGTAATTTGGCAAGACGGTGGTCCGATGGCGGCGCTTTTGGTAGCGACGGAATCGGTAGAGGAAAGTGGTCCAGGCGACAGTGGAGGTGAGCCGAGAAAGAGAAGCTACGGCGGCGAAAAAAAAATGAAGAACAGCGGCGGAGATACAAGAACAGTGGACTGGCGACGCAAGCTTCGAACGCCTAGGGAGCTGCGAAGCAACGTCGGCCGGAATGAGCAGCGGCGAGAGATGTGCGGCTGCTGGAATGAGCAGCGGCGAAGTGGAAGACTGATTTCGGCCGGAATGAGCAGCGAAGGGAGATACAAGGGGCTGCTGGAATGAGCAGCTGCGAAGTGGAACTTCCTCACTGATTTTTGGCCGAAAAAAAATAAATTAGAAACTGATTTAGGCTGGAAAAGGCTCTGATACCATGAAGATTTCTGAATTTTCTGTATTTCTTTACTGACCATAAGCATGAATATATACACAAAGAGAAGGAACACAATCCCTTAGAAGTAGGGATTGGATCTAACAACCATTGACAAAACTAATTAACAAGCTAACAACTATTGACTACAAGCTAACAACTATTGACTAATCTATATTCTAGAATACAGAATTCAACAGATTTCCTTATAAATATGTTATCTCTGTTAAACCAGACATACTAACTCAATTTTTGGAACTTCAATTCGTACTTTTAGCTTCCATGCTAAGCATGCATGGATGGATTGGATGAACTGGAAGTTTTGTGCATATGGCGCCTCTATGATTTGAATTTATGAGGTTTTAGCATAGCATGCATGCATGACTTTATGAACTCTAAATTTTGTATACCTAGTTGCTCATGCTGTAGTATATTGTTATGTAATTCTAAAACCAATAAATTTTTTATTATGACTTTTATATTTCTTTGAGCCATGTACATTTGTTTCTTTTCCTCCACTGGGTAAGGCATGCATTTTGAATCGTACGATTTGTATCCATCTATCTTTATCTTTTATAGATGCCCGATGCTGTGGTTGATTATGACTTATCAAATGGCAAGTGGAATATCATTCAACAGCAAAATATGCTTCATGAAAGAACAAGAATTTTGTATGGAACAGCATCATCTGCAAGAATAATTGAAAAATCTTCGAATATTAAAAGTTGTGATTCTGTGAGTGATGTCAAATATGAAGCTGATAACTTGTGGAGTGACCTCTCTGAGTTTTATGCTTGTGAACATTATGATGTCTCCTCTTACGATGGGATTTTGGTTCCTTTAACAATTGTATACTCCCATAAATATAAACAAGAGAATCAAAATCCTGGATTACTTCATGGGCATGGAGCTTATGGTGAATTACTAGACAAGCGGTGGCGCAGTGAGTTGAAAAGCCTTCTTGATCGTGGTTGGGTTGTTGCATATGCTGACGTTAGGTTTGTTTCACCCGTATTTAGAAATGCAATGCCTCTTCATTAATGTTTGAATATCTCTAATGTAATGCTAAATATTCTATTGAAGATAAATTTTAAACTTCTACTGACATTGTGATATTCTACCCCATACAGAGGAGGCGGTGGTGGGGGTAAGAAGTGGCATCATGATGGCAGGCGTACACAAAAGAAGAATTCCATTGAAGATTATATCTCTTGTGCTAAATTCCTTATCGAGAAAGAGATTGTGCACAAAAACAAGCTTGCTGGTTGGGGATATAGTGCTGGAGGGCTTTTGGTTGCTTCAGCCATCAATTGCCACCCTGATTTATTTCGTGCTGCTGTTTTGAAGGTATACCTGAATCTACATGCCTGTTCTTGTTGCATGGTTCTAATCTGCTCGCTTGTCCCATGGGAGTTCACTATTCTAAGCTTCCTTACTACTTCTTAAAACTTTTTAACATCTTTATCTGTTTCAGGTTCCTTTTTTAGATGCAACGAACACGCTTCTCTATCCCATTTTACCACTTACAGCTGCTGACTATGAAGAGTTTGGGTACCCTGGGGACATCGATGATTTTCATGCCATACGTAATTATTCTCCTTATGATAATATTCAGAAGGATGTTCTATATCCAGCTGTACTGGTTACTTCATCTTTCAGTACAAGGTAATTTCTTGCATATTTTCTGACATTCATCTAGGTATAACTCTTTAACTTGTGTAAGTAGTGGCCATAGTAAGTATAGCACGGTTGGTTGAAATGTTTGCCAGTAACAGGGGGTGAATTGGTGATGTCAAAACGGCATTGTAAGCATTTTTGTTGACTTCAGAAATTTGCTGTTGTCCCTGTGTTCTTTCTACTTTTCGTTTTTTCTTGCATTTTTACTGTTCTTAATATTTGATGTTCGGCTTGTTTCAGTTTCGGGGTCTGGGAAGCGGCAAAATGGATTGCAAGAGTACGTGAATCCACTATTTATGACCCCAATCGTCCCATCCTTCTTAATTTAACAACAGATATAGTGGAAGAAAACAGATACTTGCAATGCAAGGAGTCAGCTTTGGAGACTGCATTTCTCATAAAGATGATGGAGTCTTGAACTTGCAATTCCAAATCGGTCTCCACTATGTGAGGATGCTAGCTAGCTAGGTGGCGAGGTGCATAACCGCAGGAATTGCTTTACTCCAAGTAGGCAGCCATCTCTTGTAATCCAGGTTCCAAAACAACAGATTCTTTAACATTATTTTAAGTCTCGTTTGGTCACCCATGGTGTTATTAGATTTGGAACCTGATATATTGCGAAGCTGAACAATCTAGCCAATGTAATTAAGACAGGAAGAGCTTTAGATGATGCACACGCATGAGACCTTGGAGTTGCAATCTAAATATGTAGATTTGTTAACTGTACATATCACTGTACCTTATTTGCTTATTGAAAGAACTAAGAAGAGAAAAATCCAATTTTTATTTGAAAAGTGTCCCTCTGAGCTTCCATCTTATAACACAATGGCTTATAAAATTCAATAAGCTTTGATATTCATTTATTTATATCAATAATATTTCCTGATGATGTCTATGATGATGACATGCAAAATCTCTCCAAAATCCAATAGTTTAATTTAGTAGTCAGCCAACTGCATCAATGCGCAGTCAACGGTTCACTGTCATCAACTACCACATAGAGCTCCCTTAAGAAGCCAGCTTAGGACAGCACTCACTCCTCTTATCTATGCAATCTTTTGGATAATATAAAAGATATCCAATATGAATTGGTACTGGAAGATTTGAATGTAGAAAAGGTTAAGTTTTTATTGTTCTGTTTCTTATACAGGAAAGTAGGTTGATCATCATTGTCATGTTTTCAAAACAAGTTTCAACAGTGGATGGCCCCTAAAATAATAATAATAATAAAGTTTGCAGTGCCATATTCATGCACACACCACCAACTTTATTGCAAAAGACCCCAAAACACAGAATCCACAAAAACCAAAAGGAAAGCTAAGCAGAGTAATGGGAAACAAAACTCTGTGGGTATGGCCCAATTATGATAATTACACTCGGAGAAAAAAAGTGAAACCATAACCTCTAGAATCTGTTCCTGTTAACATCATATCACTGTCTAGTTGGTGCTTGGTTTAATCTTAATCATCCATTTGTTTATTCCTGTCTACAAGAAAACCAGCGCAACTCAGGTTTTGAAATTGAAACTTATCAGAATCAGAGATTTGTTTATTATAAAGTCAAGAAAATGACTACATTGGTAAAAACTTGAGATCCTTGCTACTTGTATCATTGTATCTTGAACACAACTTGACAACTAAACTGTGATTAAGACACCGTGATTATCATGAGTTTAAGCTGATTTTGACAGGATTTTCATGTTCAAATCTATAAGAAGTCAAGACCAAATATTATTTTCTGCAAATTAAGCTGATGTAGAGTGGAGAAAAGTTCCACAAGCAACGAATAAATACTTCAAGGCTTTACCCAGTTACACACTGTACACAATGGCACCCACCTCTGTTGGCTATACTTCCATGTAAATTTAGACAGAAAATTCAAACACAAATTAATCCGTCATGATGATGAATCGATTTCAATTATGGGATTTTTACCAGCCATTTTATTATATGCTAGGACTTATTGATTTAAATTCAAGAAGAAAAAACATATGTAATGTAAAGTTCATTCTTTACCTTAGGAAAAATGCTCCTTAAACTGGAAGTTCAATCAGAGGATTACTACTATGCCAACTAAAATTGGAATTCAAAGAAGTGAAGATGATGCCACTGTATAGTATATTAAACTGAAGCAGGCAAAATAAGCTAATTGTTTACAATAGCAAGAAATTCAATTCTGTATAGAGCATATGAAAGATGTTAAGTGAAGAAGATTGTGCCCATATAATTCTGCTTCTGAGGTCACGGCGACTTCTTGAGATGATACATATATCTAGAGCCAACTCTACAAGTACCCAGAAGAACAAAATAAAATTTCAAACAACAAACATGAATTAACAAATTCACCCACCTTTTCATCCAAGAGTCTCGAGTAAGAGCAAAAAAATCAGCCAGGTAGAGATTAGCACCTTCCAATGCTCTCTGGGGGGTCAGAATCTTTTGCTTCGACTCTCAGATTTGCTCTCCAGATGTTTTTCCATGCAAGAGACTTAATCGATTTCCAAACTGGAACAAAATGATTTATAGCTGTTTAAGAAATTATGTCTCTGAGCCTTCTTCAACAGTTGGAAGTGCACCCTCTCGGATGAAGGCTGGGTTAAGGAACTTTGCCACAAAAGCCCACAACTTGTAAACATCCTCAAAATTTGTAAGGAAGCCCAGAGAAGCTGTAACAACCTCCACTCGAATGAATCCACCTTTCCCATCTTGTCGCCCATTCTCCATTGGTCTGCACAGTGTAGTATCTTCAAGATTCAAAGCCCCGCGCTGCTGCCGTGGAGCATCCAAGATTCGTATGTGACTAAGAAAACCAAGACCTAGAGAGATACCTTCTTTTTCGGCCAGCTTCTGAACGATCTCCGGATTGATCAGCCCCCTCTCTCGGTCTCTCACATTAAAGGCAACCGCTGCACCCCTTTCATATTTAATTTTTGGGCCATAGATGTGAACAAGATGTGCTCTGCTCTCCCCATCTGAACCAGGGAACCTCAGTTGCAGCAATGATGTTACCAGCCAATTGATCAAAAACCGCAACCGGAGGGTGGTCTTATTCAGACCCAACATATTAACATGATCAAGATGCCGGCATGCAATCTCAGGTTCTCTGCGGTTCCAGTCTTGTCCATCACCATACTCTCCATCACTGGTGTAGTCTTCATCATCAAGGCTTGTTGCAGATACTTCCCCTGGCTCCAAAGTATGGCTTAGGTGGTCTCTACGACTGTCTTCCATGCTAAAGGATACTCTTCTCCCCCTGCTTGGATGTTCATTATCTTCCAAACCAAAAAACCTACCACCAGTATATCTATTCCCTTCTCTCCTTCCCAGCAACCTAAATTCACCTTCCGTTTCCCTTCGTATTGCACTCTCCTTGATCTCTGGGCAAATTTCAGATGTCAAGCCATTTGCCAGGCTCTGATGCTGTAAAGCAGAGTTTGAATTGTGAAGATGAGATCCATTTATGGTAGAATTTGTGACGGACCCAGTAGGAAGTGGCTTGCTTACACTGGGTTCTTCCTGTATCTCCTGAATATGTAGACGATTTGAACCCTTATTGTTAATCCGGGAATTAGGGGTTGCCCCCGAAAATTGCTCTTCTTCAGGGACCTCCTTAACACGATCCAATTCCTGAGAAACTGATAGAACAGCAGCATCAAATGACAGCACATGGCGGTCATCATGTGATCCTAGATTTACCTCTCTGTCATCATAAAGTGGGCTACCATATATCTTTGATGTTGGTCTTGGAGAAAGCCGCGTGTGGTTCTTCTTTCCGCTAAACCAAAAGGGTGGTAAGGGAGAGGCAATTTTCTGTTTGTTCAACTGGCCCGCATTATCAGACCCCAATGGACTCTGGCCTAAATCAATCCAGAATGAGTTGTCTGACGATTCATCTTCACTAAAGACTGGACTTTTCATTACTTCCCCAACAGAAATACTCCCAGTTTCTTCAAATATGGTGCTTGTTCCATCCCTGTCAGAGCTGTTATCATTATCCATTTCTGTCTCGAATACATCCCGCACCTGAGCAGATGTGAATGCACCAGAAAAGGCTGGCAACTGAGTCCCTGGGCGAGTCTCAGACGGTTTATCACCATTCTCAACAACCTCATCATCTTGAACTCCACCCAACCGGTCCAAATCATCAACTGAATCACTAAGATACAAAGGATATTCAGGGGTAATTTTCACCATTCCAGACCCTGTACGCCCAGATTGATTCTGAAGGCTTCCCATCACTGATTTTTTAATTAGAAGGCACCCAAAGCCAGTTGGATCGTACCCAAATACTCTATAAAATGAAGTTATAATGAAATCTGGCCGAAACAATGACAACCCAAGCGAATCCATATCTTTAGGACCCAGTGACCCAGCATCAAGCAAGACATGCCAATGGTTCTGCTGAGCTAATGCCATCCACTGGTATGAATATTTCGCCCCAGTAACTCTAGACTGCACTGGGAACACAAACAAACCAACCGCAGAATCCTTCTTCCTCCTCTTCTTATTCGAAATTTGCTTTCTCAAATCAGTAGAACAAAGTTTAAGAGTTGGCCATTTAAACCATGCACTATAAACTTTTGCCCCCTTCTCTTTAGCACTCTGAGCCATCCAATTCACAGACTGACTCTCGTAATCAAACATGGTCAGCAACTTCTTATTGGTATGAAAAGGGTACGATTCGGCTAACAATTTAAAAGCAGACCCTCTACTCACAGTAAATACAAGGCCATATTCATGCTCAGGTATGTTCAAATAATCCATTATCCTAGCCTTTATATCATGTTCAACAGTACCTTTCTCCGCACCACCATAAAGGGCATGATTACTCAAATTTGCAGTTATCTCAGACAAACTAAACGTAGAAGACTCCCAATAATGCAAAGTCTGAACATACGAAAAAAGGCCAAATCCACAGTAATCAAGGCATACCTTAGGTGGCAAATGTGAATACTCATTTGACCTCAATTGATCAATCTTTTCCGATGACTGGTACTTCGGGTACATTTTCAAGAACTTGGACAAAGCTTCATCCAATTCAGGAATGCTCTCCTCCGTCTCAAATGTTCGCTCCGCGGCCAAAGAAGTAGCACGTAAGAATTCACGTTGGGCATGGAGTCTTGCAAGCGATCTTGATCGGCCTAAGCTCTCGTCTTGATTGGCAAGAGCCTCGGATTCGATATCTTGTGACTTGAATAGTGAGCCATCTTCTGAGGCTTCTTCAAGAGCCTCTCTAAGCTTGTGTTCCTCAAGTTTACGAAGAATTGATGGGTTCCTCTTGATGTCAATACTGGAATCAGACCCATCTTTTTTCTTGCTGCTCTTCTTGTCTAAGATTAGAGCAGCACAGTGAGATATGGGTTTCCACAGTGAAAGATGCATCAAAAAGATGGCTTCAAGGAACAAACTTTAGAGAAAACCCAGAAAGGAAAACTATTTATATTTTACAAAAACAAAGAAATTCACTTTTTAGCCCATCCAACGACAACCAGAAAGCAAAAAAGTAAGAACGGATCTTGAAACCAGATCAAGAGAGCCCGAAAGTAGAATATCTTCGAGAACACAGCTACAAGAACAGAGAATCCACAAACAACCCAAAAAAGGCAAAAACAAGCGAGTCAGTGGATCAAATTCAATAACTTGCAGGTGAAAACGCACAGAATTCCAATACCCCCAGAATTGAAGTAATTGAATAGAAGTCAAAACCCATGAAAGAGAAAGAGAGTCAAACTCTCAAACCCTAGAACCCAAAACTTAGATCCCCAAAATTCACAGAGAAACTCTCACAACCAGCAAAAGGGCACCCTAAAAAGGAAATGTAGAAGAAAATGGTTTAACATAAAAACCCAAAACTCCCATCAAACAAGCATAAAAAAACCCAAATTTTTTCTTCTTTTTTTTAAAAAAAAAAAGCTCTCTCACACACAGTGACAGTGTCCACTGCAGCAAAAATAAAAGCCAGAAAACCCTTCAACATCAAATGCTCATTTAGTTTGAGAGAAGTGAATCCAAAAACACTGTTATTGATAACACCACCCACATTGACTCTGTCTCTCTCTCTCCCAAAATCTTCCACAATAACCTCCCTTAACAATCAGTGAGAAAGGACATTGACTTTTCACAACCCAAATGCTTAAGTGCTCTTATTATTTTCTTAATTAATTAATTATTTATTCTTGTTTTATTTTTTAAATTTATTTATTTTAGGTAGGACCCACCAAAGGGGTTTCCTCCTATGAACAGTTAGCTAAAAGTCAAAGAATCAGCTGGCTTGTAAAAAGCTGTTTTCTGTCCAACTATGCAAAAATTACATGTTTTAAAAAGTCCAATCCCACCCACAAACTCAATTCTTTCTTTGTAAATCCCTCAAGTCTTTTTTACTTCAATTACAAGTTGGAGCTTTAAAATGTTCTCATTGCTTTCATAGCTTCCATTTTTCACTAAATAAATAAATTAAAAATTTAGCAAGGGCCCTTCCATTGTAATATTCCCTTTGGAAAACTCTTGATTACTGAATTGAATTGCTTCATTATATGGCATTCCAATTTTTATTTTATTTTTTTTGTAAAAGTTTGGATAAAAGAAAAAAACTACACATTCATAGAACTCTCACTATTAAGGTAGAATGGAGGTGCAATAACCACTTGATCTATAAATTGGTGTGCATAAAAGTTTGATCTCGTAACAAATAATTTCAACTTTTGCTTATATGTAAAATTGTCTTTGTTTAATGGGAAAATTTGAGATCAAATGATACTTGCAACTTATTTGAATTGAATGTAAACAAATATAATATAACAATAAAGAAATAACTATTCTCATGAACATCATTTGGTCTCTCAAAACTTATATTTTTTTTAAAATACAAGTTTGTAAGAGAAAAACATATATTAAAACTCAAATCCAAAATTATATCTGGTGGCAAGCTTTTTTGTGTATATAAATTAGGCAGGTGACGGTATTTTATGAATTTGGCCTTTGGCCAGGTCATGACTAAGATTATAATCCTCTTCTTTTCTTTTTTTTTTCTCTTTTGGGAGAAAAAGACAAAACATTATGTAGAGGAAAATCTTATATTATGTATTTGCACATCAACTTGTATGCCCAATTGTTTTACTTCTTCTTCCTTTTTCTTTTTTCAATATATATATAATTAATCCATAGTAAACAAATAATGAAAAGTTTTGTCAACCCTTACAAGAGGGATTAATTAAAGAAACAACAATAATTTAAGAATAAATAACACCTGGACCTCTTGACATTTACTTATTAACAAGCGAAATCAACTTTTAGATTTATTGACAAAAACTTTCTCTGTCGTTAGTCAAACTCTATCCAATTTAACAATTGACTATGTTTGATTATTAAAAAGATCAAAATGCCCTCAAATAATATACAAAAGTACTAATATTCATTAAATTAAAAAAAATATAAAAACAGTTAAAAAGATAAGATGGACGGTGGGAATTTTAACATTTTTTTTTTAGTTTTTTAATTTAATGAATATTAGTAACTATATACATTATTTGAGAGTATTTTGGTCCTTTTAACAGTCAAACATGGTCAACTGTTAAATTGGATAGAGTTTGACTGACGGCAGAGGAGGTATTTATCAATAAATATAAAGATTGATTCTATTTGTAGATGAATAAACCTCAAAGGGTCTAACTGTTATTTATTTATAATTTAAAAAGGAAAAAACATCATCCCCAAATCTCCATCAATTTTGAACTCCCTTACTTTAATTCATCTTTTATGTTTAAACTCATGACATTTATTCATTGACAACTCTCAAACGCCAAAATATCATTTATCAATGTCAATGATGTTATTGATATCTAACGTAATTAAATGTGGAAATGCATAATTTATGCATGGCCCCGGTTCGGTTTGAACCGCGGTTTTGAACCGGAACCTAAGGTTCCAGTTAAAAATCAGTTCCGGAACCAATTCGGGCGGTTTCAGTTCGGTTCCGATTTTTAAAATTTTTTTTTTTTAAAAGAAAAAAAAAATTAAAAAATTTTGGCCGTTGGCCATAAGCAGCAATGTAACCGTTAGGGAGCCGTTGAACAACGGCTCCCTCCTGGAAAAAATAGCCCCTATAAAATTACAATTTAACCCTTAAAGTTTTAATAATATTAATTTTTCCCCAATCCAAAAAACTATATAAACCCCATCAATTCTCCAATTCATTCACACAAATTCTCTCATTCTCTCAATATTTCTCTCATCTCTAATTCTCTCAATATTTTTTTAATTCTCTCATTCTCTCATTCTCTCAATCTTGCTATTATTTTTCACTACTTCAATTGTTTTCATTATTTGTTTAAACACTTTATTTTATAAATTTATAATGGCATCACCATCAAGAGCATCTATTTTCGGAGGTCGAAAATCTATTTCCGGAGGTCGAAGGTCCGTTTCCAACATAAACGCTAAGCAAAATGAGCAGGTACAGGATTTAAATGTTCAAGAAGTGCAAAGTCGCCCTTTCCCAGAATACAACAACGATCGAAATTTTGCTGAATACCTACAAGAAAGAGAATTTGAGGAGGTAATTTTTGGTAATGAAACTCCTATTAATTTTAATCCTGATTATTATCATCTCTCTTCTAGCGGTGGTCCCTCCTCTTCTCCAACCCTCCCAATCCCAAGTGAAACCGTACAATTGCCGCAGGGGCAGCCAGATTTGTCAAAGTACAAATCTGAACTTTTAAAGTTCATATGAAGAGGATGGAGAAGGATGGTTTAGTTATAATGGTTTGCAATTATTGTTCCAAAGATTTTAAATGGAATAAATCCGGAGGGTACGGGACGTATTGGAAACATATCAATAGCAAACATCCAGCCGAAGCTCACCATCAGCGAGGACAACACCAAATTGCAAGGTACACATCCCCTAATCATTCTTTATTTAAATATACTGATCAAAATAATATGGACCAATTAGCAAGAATGGTAGCGACCGAACATCTCCCCTTTAGTTTTGGGGAAAAAACTGGTTTTTTAAAATACTGTCATAATGCTTTAAATCCCGCTGCATGTAGAGTACCTAGAACCACATTAAAACGTATTATGTGTGATATTTATAAAAAAGAAAAAAAAAGCTTTAGTAAAATATTTTCAAAATTATCCGGGTCGTGTGTCTGTTTGTGCCGATATCTGGAGTGATCATTGGCAAAAACATTCATACTTAGGACTCCCTTGCCATTTCGTTGACCACTCATGGGATTTGCAAAAACGAATATTGGCATTTAGAGTTTTTGACGACACCCATACTGCTGATAATATTTATAAATTAATGAAAATTATTTTTGAAGAATATTGTATTGAGAGTAAAATTTTTGCAATTGGTTTTGATAATGCTGTAAATAATACTGCCGTCGTTCCACAATTAATTCAATTGTGTCAACCCTATTTTGGCGGCAGATTTTTTCATCAAAGATGTGTTTGCAATGTTTTAAATATATGTGTACAACATGGTTTGCAAACACTATATGAGTGGATTACACCAATTAGGAATGCTCTATACTATTTGTGGAAATATTCTAGCACTATGAAACAATGGGCTAGGTATTGTAAAGCTAACGGGAAACATCCAATTAGGTTTTCCCGTGATGTTCCAACTCGTTGGTATTCCACATATAAGTTGCTTTGTGAAAGCTACGAGTATATAGAATTATTAGTTAGATTTATGCAGCATAATGTTAATACCATTAATTTATATGAACACCATTGGGATGTTTGTACAAAAATTTGTATGCTTTTAAAAGTTTTTCATGATGCAACAAATTCTTTATCCGGTATATATTATTCAACTTCACATTTATTTTTATTTGAAGCCCTTAATATTGTAGGTGCACTTAATGAATGTGCACAAATAAATGAATTAATTCCGTGTGATTATGCAATGCGAGAAAGATGGATAAACTATTATAGGGACATTTCTGTAATTTATACTGTTACATCAGTTTTTGATCCTAGGAATAAATTTAATAGTTTATATGAATTTTTTACACTTTATTACCAATCTCTAAGGATAATGGACATAGATGTTAGTGGTTTATATAATAATGTTAGGAATTTATTTTATTCAATGTATGACGAATATCGTTCTGTTTACGGTCCCTCGCTGAACATTAATGTTCAACAATCGGAACCAAGCGGAAGCGGTAGTACTAGTCATTCGCGCTTTCCCTCCACATTAAGGAAGTTAGGGGCAAGCGTGTTTACCAAAAAAGTAAGGACGTCGGGGAGTTCGTCTTCATCAACCTATGTTTCAGAGGTTGATGTTTACATAAACACCTCCTTTGAGTTTTTGGATACCCCAGACTTTAACGTCCTACAGTGGTAGAGGGAGCACGAACTAACTTTCCAATTTTGGCCATCATTGCCAAACAAATTTTTGGAAGCCCTGTCTCGACCGTCGCCGTCGAACAGGAATTTAGTGCAGGTGGCAATGTTCTGGACGAGAGACGAGTATTGCTCAGTCCTGACTCAATACAGATCCAGGTCTGTGTTAACGACTGGACCAAGGCCACATACCGGCAGCAAGAATTGGATATGGTATCCGACGACAATGACTTCTTCGACACCAACAACGATACAACAGCAACCGAAGGAACAAGCGACGATTGATTACATCCGAAACATAACAGGTAAAAGAACTACGTGGGCTTTGATTCCTCCTAGAAGATACGTAGGCAGCTTAATTGAGGTAAAATTAAGTGCAAGCCCTAATTTTTTATTTATTTATTTAATTTTATAGTTTTATAATATTATCAAAATTTTATTTCAATTTTATCGTTATTTTTTTACAATCAAGTACCCAGTTTATTTATATATATTATTATCGTTATTTATATATTTAATTTTTTTATTAATTTTTAATTTTTTTTTATTTTGGCCGGTTCCGGCCTGTTTGGAACCGGCGGTTCCAAAAAAACCGAGGAGGAACCGAACCTGGCGGTTCCCCCCCGGTTCCAACCGAAACCGGGATCGGGACCTCCCCGGTCCCGGTTCCGATTGATTAAAATTTGGAACCGGAATCGGCGGTTCCAGAACTAGAACCACCGATTCGGTTCCAATGGTCATGTCTATGCATAAATATTATTTATCAATGTCAATGATTTTATTAATATCTAACGTAATTGAATATGGATTCAAATGATGATAAAATTCATAAGAAATCTCTGGTGACTTTATTTAAATGATTATGTAAAAAACCTTTCTTAAAATCTATCAAAATCTTTATATTAAGTAATACCGTAATAATGTCAAAATTTATATCCAAACGATTAATAAATAAATAATAACTAATATATTATCCATTATATCATATCATAATTTATACTATACTGATAAATAAACTAAGTTTCTTTTATACTTTTGTCTACCCTTTTAAGATACTATTTAAAAAGGTGGCTTGTAAAATAAATAAATAAATGAAAAATTATTTGCATTTTAACCAAACCCAGTGAATATAGTTAACTATTTCAGTTCGTGAAATTTGTCTTAAATTTTTTGTTTTACTTTTAGCTACATTTACAAATTTGATTATTTTTAATAAACTTTCAATATTTTATTTTAAAGAATTAAAAAAAAAAATGTCCAAAATACTCCCAAGTCTTACCCTCGTATCATAGTCTTACCCTCGTATCATATTTTTCTCTCTTTCCTCTTCACTATTTTCTTACACTTCTCTCTCTCGATTCTCGAAACTCAAGTCATTAACTCATCTGAAACCACAGGAACATTAACTCACAATCATCAAACTAGATCTCAGATATTCTCATTTAATTGGTTGCCCAGCAACATTCTTGTAACATAAATATCAGCTTTTCAAGTTCAAATGTATATAATCTCCCACTAAAATGCGTTTATAGTATTCGTAAGAATTCTCAACAACGGCTCTTACCCCACACTCTTGCTAGAAAATAAACAATACAATTCATGGGTTTTTATTACATATTGCAATATTATTTGATTTGTGAACATGAATTGTTAATTTTCTCAAAGTTTGTAAGGATAAATCAACTTAAAAATTTAAGTTAAATTGTGAGACTTCAACATCCATCCATTTATTTAGTCTAAATCTAAAGATCATCATCTTCTCTTCTTCTTAACCGTTGGATTAAGAGCAAATGGATGAATAGATTGTTATCTTCTCTTCTTTTTAACCATTCGATTAAGAGCAAATGGATGAATAAATATTAAAGTTGATAAATTTAAGTTAATTTTTTAAATTAATGTAGCATAATCCTATAACTTAAAGGGTTATTTGTAAATTTTTATCTTTTAGCTTCACCTCCACTAAATTTTGGAAGCCTTTCAGTCATCATATTTTTCAATAATAATCAAATAGTAATATTACACTACCCATAATATTAACCTAAAAATTAACATATAATTTATTCTTATTATATAAATTATGAGATGACGACATGATATAATAAATGATATACAATAAAAACAAATTATTTGTCACGTTATTTTGATTAATTTTTTGTATTGCAAAGCACAATAATAGCATATACACGTAACCAAAATGCTCTTGTTTCTTGCTCACTTAGCATTTAATAAGAAATATTTAATAAGATCTATTAATATCAGGGAATTTAGTAAAATTACCCAAACAGTAATTAATAATTGCAAAACTACCCACGGTCCACTAAATTTTGCAACCGGTACCCAAAGACTTTGTTTGGACATATTTGCCCTTAGTTTCACATTTGACCCAGACTCCACGTTTTCACTTTACAGTTTTTGACTTGCTTGTTTTTACTGCTCTTCATCTCAACTGCTGTTCATCTCAACTGCTGTTCATCGCCTGTTCGTCTTCTGCATTTGTGTTCTCTGCTGCTGTTTGTCTTCTTCGTTTGTCTTCTTCGTCTGTCTTCTTCGTTTCGTTTGTGTTTGCAGGTTCAGCGAGTCGCGTTATAAAGCGGTCTGCACAGCAAGGAAATCGTCTTCTTCTGTTCTTGTTCAAAGTAAGGAAAAATTTCTTCTTCTGATTATTTGTTTACAAATTTGTGTTTTGGGCATCGGGCCACGTCTGGCCGATGATTTTGTTTCATCGGGTTACTGTCTAAGTCGTCCGATGAAACAAAACCATCGGCCAGCTGAGACCCGATGATTTGTTCATCGGGTCACAGCAACGAAATCGTCTCCTTCTTCGGTGGTAACATTCCACACCGATTGAAATCGTCTCCTCCTTCTGATTTTTTGTGTAGAGGTTTGTGTTTTGGGCATCGAGCCACGGGTGGCCGATGGTTTTGCTTCGTCGGGCCAGTACCTCAGTGGCCCGACGAAAGTAAACCATCGGCCAGCTGAGACCCGATGAAAAACTCATCGGGTCTTCGCTAGCCGATGGTTTACATTCATCGGGCGACTGAGGTACTGACGAAAGTAAACCATCGGCCAGCTGAGACCCGATGAAAAACTCATCGGGTCTTCGCTGGCCGATGGTTTACATTCATCGGGCCACTGAGGTACTGACGAAAGTAAACCATCGGCCAGCTGAGACCCGATGAAAAACTCATCGGGTCTTCGCTGGCCGATGGTTTACATTCATCGGGCCACTGAGGTACCGACGAAAGTAAACCATCGGCCAGCTGAGACCCGATGAGTTTTTCATCGAGTCTTCGCTGGCAGATGGTTTACATTCATCGGGCCACTGAGGTACTGACGAAAGTAAACCATCGGCCATCTGAGACCCGATGAGTTTTTCATCGGGTCTTCGCTGGCCGATGGTTTACATTCATCGGGCCACTGTGTCCTACGAAAGTAAACCATCGGCCAGCTGAGACCTGATGACTCATCGGGTCTCAGCTGGCCGATGGTTTACTTTCGTAGGGCCACAGTGGCCCGATGAAACAAAACCATCGGGTCGCGGTGGCCCGATGACATTTAATCATCCGGCCACGGCTGGACGACGGTTTTGTTTCATCAGGCCGATCAGACAAAACCATCGTCCAGCCGTGGCCCGATGATTAAATGTCATCGGGCCACCGCGACCCGACGGTTTTGTTTCATCGGGCCACTGTGGCCCGACGAAAGTAAACCATCGGCCAGCTGAGGCCCGATGACATTTAATCATCGGCCCACGGCTGGCCGACGGTTTTCTTTCATCAGGCCGATCAGACTAAACCATCGGGCAGCCTGCAAGCATCACCATGAAACAAAAGCAGATGAAATCAAAGCATCGAGCCACTGCGACCCGATGAAATTAAATTATCGGGCCGACATGATTTGATGAAATATATTTGTATTGTTTAGTATGTTGATGAATTCGAATTTTTTTTGTTTATGCAGGCTAATATTCAATGGCAAGTGAGAAGTTGGTTGGGACGATGAAAATTAAGGAAAGAAATTTTTTCCATGCCAAGATGACAACATATTCTAAATGGGGTTGCATCGGCCTGCTGAAGAGTAAACTCACCGAACGTCAACAACAACAAATAAGAGCAACGTGCTTTGGCCATTTCTTAGATATTAATGAAATGGCCTTCACGGGTCAATTGCTTCATCATATCTTGTTACGGGAGTGCCATGTGGACAATGCTGAAAACGAAATGTGGTTTTTGATTGGCGGGAATAGAATACGGTTCAGTGCAAACGAGTTTTGCCTCGTCAGCGGTCTACGTTTTGGGGATACAGTCGTCCCTACTGTAGGGGAAGATCATATGTGTAGAATTTGGCAGAAATATTTTAAGGGAGTGAAAAAGGTGACTGGAACAAAATTACAAACTTTGTTCGAACGTATGGAGGAAGAACATGATGCTGATGATGACATGATTAAAGTAGCTTTGTTGCTGATCTTGGAGATGACATTGCTTGGAAAGGACTTGAGGACTAAGGTCGAATATTGGGCAATGAATTTGGTTGATAACTTAGAAGAATTCAATCGGTTCCCATGGGGTTCATTTATCTATTCAAGGACATTCAACTCTTTCTCGACCTGTTGCAAAGGTCGAGATCAGAAGTTTAGGGAGAAGGCTGAAAAGGATCCGAGCCATACAGCGGAGAAGATCAACCTGTATGGATTTGTCTATGCTTTTCAGGTAATTTTAAGTGTTTAACTTTTTTTACCCTTAACCTCTTTAAAACTCTTATTGAAACATGGTTTTGTTCTATTTGGTAGGTGTGGGCAATTGAAGCGATTCCGCTTTACTCAATCAAGAAGTATGCTACCAGGGTGTCTCGTTCAGCCCCTCGTATTCTGAACTGGGAAGTGAAAACGAGTCCTGGATATGAGGTTTTGAGAAATAAGATTTTCAGTAGGCGAAAGGTATAAACTACATTGAAAGACTTCTGTTAGGTATATAAATTGTTATTATAACACTACGTGGGCTGTTTTTTTGTTTTTTTGGTTAGATTTCAACGTTTCAAACTTTGAAACCAACGGAGGAAAAACTTAAGTTGTCCTATTTTATGGGGTTCGATACGGGTGCCACTACAAATGATCCGTCAACCCCATATATAGAGATGGGTGATCAGGAAGATGACGAGTACCGTCATGACAGTCATAGTGATGATGTTGCTGAAGAAGAGCAACCACAACCGAAATATAAGCAAGCTGAAATACAAGAAGAGCTGCCTATTGGACGGAGGCCATCGGTATGTTGCCAATATTGTCCCTTAATTGTATTGTTCATTAAATTTTATGTAAATGTTAATTTAACTTTTTCTTGGACATTATGCTAGGACTCAGAATATGTGAATAGAAAATTCGATGGCCTCCACACAGAAGTAGCCTGTCTGAAGACTTCTATGACCGCACTGAATGATAAAGTTGACAAAGGGTTTGCAACCCTACAAACACAACTTGATGAGATGCGGAAAGGAGTTGAGAAATTGATTGAAGTTGTCTGCAAGACAGGAGGCAGTGATGAAAAATTTGCAGCTGGAACTGAGGTGCCACAGGTAATTTGTTTTTTATTTAATCACGTCGACATTTGTCATTTCCTTTTCGACATTGTATTAACCGTATACTGTTCTATTAACTGCATCAGAATGACGACATCTTTGATACAACCTACAATGTGGACGAGGAAAAAAAATGTCAAAAATGATGAAGCAAAGGAGGAGGACAAAAATGTCAAAAATGATGAAGCAAATGAGGAGGGTCTTGAACCTGATCAATGCATGGAGCTTACTATTTACCGTCCTCCCTCTCCCTTGGCGCATATCGCGAGTGCCACAGCGAGTGCCACAGGTAGTCAGAGTGTCGAAGCTCTTGAAAAAAAAGCATTCGGCGTAAGATATGGTCAGAGGAAAAAAAAAGCGTTCTGCATTCGTATGTAGCCCGTACATTGACCCGACTAGGCCAAAGAAGCAAAAGACACGGTCCTCCCATCCAATTAAGTTCGAGCCGTTAAAACCGGTTCATAAGGAAGTAAAGTCGGAGTACGAGGCTTTCAAAAAAAATAGCAAAGCTAGGTAAGCATACATAATTTAAGTGCATAACCTATTTTCAGACTTATTTTTTTGGTGTGATGTTTTAATCTATATTCCTCTGAATATTATTCCGTATATGCAGGTGCTACGTTGGGGCACCACTGAATGCGACCCCCGATTTTTTCAATACGTTTGAGAGTGCGACCGACTGGTTGGACGGCTTGGTTAGTAAATAAATGAAATTTTTTTGTTAGTTTCATGCTAATGTCATTAACTTGCACTGTTTCTTATGATGAGTTCTCAATGGCAATTTTTTTTGCATGAACTAACCACAAAACAGCACCTTGAGGCTTATTTGGCAGTACTACGGAGGCGCCAACTTTCGCATCCGACCATTTTTTCCCAAAATTACAACTTGATTGACCCACAATTCTTTGTAAGTTGTAATTGAAATATAAATTATTTAATAAACTTTCCATGACTTACTTATAAAGAACATACTGATTTTTGAAATTTTTGCAGTCAACCGTTCAACACATGTGGAAAAAACTTCCGAAGAACGAGGATGGAACCATACCAGAGGAGGCATACGATCCCCTTACCTTTCCTTGGGAGGATTTCTACCTTGGCTATGTTCGCGGAGAACGACCCGAAGGGTCTCGTCCATGGTGGGAGATCGATAATGTAAGTGTAATAATGCATCTATGTTACAGTACAATATCTTTATAAGTTAAATGCTAATTATGTGTTCAATGTAGTTGTTGATGCCTGTGAATGTGGATGGTTATCATTGGGTGTTGGCGGCTGTCAATCTTGTTGAAAGAAAAGTACGGATCTATGATTCTTTATGTAAGGACACTGAACCGTCTTTTCGGGAGCAATATGTCGCCCCGCTAGCACTTCTTCTGCCGTCCCTTATGTATCAAGGAGGCTATTTTGAACACAAGGGGAGACAAGCACAGCTCACTCCATTTACATGCAAAAGACTAGGTCCCGATAATGTTCCACAACAACGGGGCGCGTAAGTGAAATTGAACTCAATATTTTTATTATGTAATTGTTATTGTAATTAATTCAATAATTGACAGTGGTATTATATTGAAATTATTGCAGTGGTCACTGTGGTGCATTTACCCTTGTCTTTGCTGAATACATTATTGCACACAGACAGAAGTTTGATTTCAGCTGGAAGCAAATGGATGCCCTCAGGAAGAAAATGTCCATCGAGATATTTGCAAACTCTGCAAGGCTAGAAGATTCAGATTCAGAATGAACTTTGCATTTTGTTACATTTTCATTTATGTGAATATTATTGGTTTTTGGGAATGATTGTCAATTTTGGTTATTGGAATATTATTGGTTATTGGGAAATTATTGGTTGTAGGTATATCATTGGTTATTGGAAATTATTGGTTGTAGGTATATCATTGGTTATTGGAAATTATTGTACAATTTTTCTTTAAATTTTTAAACGTTAATTTGTACGCTTTGATAAAATGATTGGAAAAGTCGCATCGAGCGGAAGGATGCGCAAATGATTGAACATTGTGCTATGAAGTGTATAGACGTTCAGGTTAATGCATTGATTTTGTAAATCAGGTTTTGGGTTGTTAGAAAAACAGAGGAAACTCTGGCAAAAATTTCATAAGTTATCTGATGACAAACTCTTCAAAAAACCAAAATAAAACTCTTCATTGCATACAACAAAACAGCTAACTAAAATTGTACAATAATAAAACTTTTCAAATGCATACATACAACAAAACATTGATTTCGAAATAGTACAATAATGTGTTCAAAATTGTACAATAATGTCAATTATATTGTTCATTTCCTGCAAGTCTCCGACTGAAAATGCAATTAAATACAACAAAACAGAATATCATAAATAAATCAACATCGTATCTTGCATATCCTCATCACCCGGATGGTTCCGCTACTTTAGGATTCTTGCATGTTTGGCTGTTGTGGCCGTGGCGCCAACAATTTCTACACCTTCTGCGTACAACCTCTTCTCCAATCGAAGGTATACGTTGTTTCTTTGGTCGACCTGGTGGCCGTCGGGCAACTGGTGGAAGAACAATTGTAATTGCAACGTCCGCTGGGACCAACCAGTCACCTTGATGGCCTACTGGATGAACCTCACCACTGTATGCTGAAAGCAGATAAGCAGTCGAGTAGTAGGGTGAGGTGAATGTCGTGTAATGCAATCGTCTATATTTTATGGCAGCTAAAGCATGTGCACATGGAATCTGATCAAGATCGAATTCCCTACAACTGCATGTACGGTTTTCTAAATCAACAATGCCATTCTGTTTTCCATCGTGCACCTCAAACTGGTACAATGCAATTGGGGACACCTTCATATGTTGCGCAGATTCATCACTAACCCCAATAAGTGCCTCAACCCTTTCTGTCAACTGCGTATCGTAAGAAGCAGCCACTGTACGCTGATCATGAAACCAACGTTGCATCATATCTCGAATACGGTCAATCATAGCAACAATGGGTAACTCTCGAAAATCTTTCACTGCATTATTCATCGACTCAGCAATATTAGTAGTCATAATGTTGTACCTTTTCCTCGGACAAAATGCTCGGGACCACCTCTCTTCTCCAACATCAACGACATACTGATGAGCTCCAACACTAATACTGGACAACTGTAGCATGTAAAATGAGTGATCATTAACTCTGTAGGCCTTGGCCGCCTTCCGAAATGGTATGGAAAGATCTTTGTTCTTATAAATGGAAATCATATTTCGTTCTAAATGCATGAAACAAGCACCGTGGTATGCATTTGGAAAAACCGTTGCAATAGCTTTGACAATACTGTTTTTCCTATCAGATACAAAAACAAGATCTTCAACATCTCCAATGGTATCATGCAGACGAGATAGAAACCAACTCCATGAAGCATCATTCTCGGAATCCGCAACACCAAATGCCAAAGGAAATATTTGGTCGTTCCCGTCCTGACATACAGCGACAAACAAAATGCCCCCATATGAACCCTTCAGAAACGTGGCATCAATTGCAATAACCGGTCTAATGGCAGCATTGAAACCATCTATGCACGCTTTAATGGAGAAGAACAGATACATGAACCTATTTTCATCATCAGTCTTAATGTTCGTGATCGTCCCTGGGTTTGTTTCCTCTAACATGTGACAATAATAAGGTAACATACTGAAAGAAACTTCAAATGATCCGTGTACCTCCTCCATAGCAATATGTTTAGCCCGATATCCTTTGTGGTAATTTACTGTAATGCCCAATTCATTTTGGATATCTCTTATGATTTGCTTTGGTCTGTAGATACGACCATCACGAAATTTCTCCTTGATATGTTGGCCAATAAATTGTGCACTAGCCTTTCTATTCCATGAAAACCTTTTCTCCATTGAGCAACTGTGTTTGTCATCAAATCTGGTAATCCGAAAAAAAATCAGTGTTTGTAACCTTGAATGCATGTAGCCGCCATTTGCATTCTCCAACAGCACAACGTACCTCAAAACGTGAAGTATCGGACTTCCACACTTTCAAATTGAAACGATTTGCAGCAGCGTACCTTCTTAGTTGGGAGTGCAACTCTTTCTTACTGTCAAAGACTTCCCCATTTGCAATCAGAATCGGCATAGCTCTCGAAGCTACTTCAACATCATTAATTGAACACATTACAGACGTGGCTCGAACCAACCCTTCATTACTGTTTCCAGCACCCTGAACATCTTCGGACTTCTCATTATCTCTGGCTTCGTTACTGAAATCATCAACAACTTGAAATTCTTCTTCAACCGTAGCATCATTTAAATTTGGTGTGTAGCCTTCCCGAATGTAGTTACTTCCCTTCGATGAAGGAAATTGAAGATTGATGGGATGGTGTTGTTGATTAGATGACTCTGGAAAACATTAATGCTGCAATTGTCGGTCACTATGGCCAATCTCAGACACGGTTATACAAACTAAAGGGTCAACATTCTTTTGACGTAATAATATTACAACATCATCATCATCACTTATCTCAACAGGCATGCTTGGGCGGATGGTATGAGCAACCGTCTTTATAATGACTCGAAAGCACTTTCTGTCAATCCCAGTGACGGCATACACTTTATCTAATAGTTGAGCATAAGTTGCTTCTCTTGGAAATAACACCCATTTTGATCTCTTGCCATCGTACCAATAAACCCCTTGTTCACATACCCAATGTCCATCCCAGTTGATTATCAACTGCACATCATCCATGCTCCTTCCTGCATTCAAATAAAAAATGTAAATAAAACATTGATTCAATTAAAGTATCAAACCATCGGGCCAAAAACAATGAAAAAACATGAAGAAAAACCATCGGGCCGACATGATGAAACCATCGGGCCAAGGCCAGCCATCGGGCCGACATGATAAAACCATCGGGCCAAAAACAATGAAAAAACATGAAGAAAAAGCATCGGGCCGACATGATCAAACCATCGGCCCGACATGATGAAACCATCGGGCCAAGGCCAGAAATCGGGCCGACATGATAAAACCATCGGGCCGACATGATAAAACCATCGGGCCAAAAACAATGAAAAAACATGAAGAAAAACCATCGGGCCGACATGATGAAACCATCGGGCCAAGGCCAGCCATCGGGCCGACATGATAAAACCATCGGGCCAAAAACAATGAAAAAAACATGAAGAAAAACCATCGGGCCGACATGATAAAACTATCGGGCCGACATGATGAAACCATCGGGCCAAGGCCAGCCATCGGGCCGACATGATAAAACCATCGGGCCAAAAACAATGAAAAAACATGAAGAAAAACCATCGGGCCGACATGATGAAACCATCGGGCCAAGGCCAGCCATCGGGCCGACATGATAAAACCATCGGGCCAAAAACAATGAAAAAACATGAAGAAAAACCATCGGGCCGACATGATAAAACCATCGGGCCAAAAACAATGAAAAAACAACGCATCGGGCCAAAACCATCGGGTCGGCATGATGAAAATTTTTTTTTATAAAAATTCGTTCTTCATTTTTTTGATGGAGGATTAACAAATGTGAAATGTCTACAACTGATTCAAAACCCATAAAGGTCTGCATTGACTAAAAAAAAAAAAGTTTAACACTAACCTTGGAATTTTTGATGGAGAAGAAGACTGTGTGAGATGGATCGATGGTTTATTTGCAAGAGATAACTTCAGAATTTCTTGGCTTAGGTTGGGTAAGAGATTTATGGAGAAGATAAGAGAGGAAAAATAAGAAAATGTGAAGAACAGAAGAGAAGAAGAGACGAAGAGAGAACCGGGTGAGGTGAAGAAATTTGCGTAGATGATGAAGAAGAAGAAGACAGTGCGAAGAAGAAGAAGAAAGTGCAGTGGTCAAATGTAAAAGTAAGGGCAATTTTGTCCAAAAAATGGCTTTGGGTAGATGTTGCAAAAATTAGTGGAGCTTGGGTAGTGTTGCAACTGTTAGTGGAGCTTGAGCAATTTTGCTAAATTCCCTTAATATCATCATGCATCCCACTATTATTAATGAAAGCTGTGATGGCATCGCTCTTTAAAGATGTTAGGTTTTGTGGGGGCTGTGTTGTCTGTCTCTGGAGAAAAAAAAAACAAACAAAAGATTTGCCATGTTGTACACTTGTACTGCAGTCTTGATTTATGTAAAAAGTGGTTGATCTTGGAACAAACCCTATTAAAAGTAGAATGTTTTTGTTCCAAAATCAATGGATGATTTTTTTTTTTTTTTACAATTATAATATTTATAATTGTTGAGACATGTTGAGATTAATTATTAAATATATATTTTGAAGATCTACTTTCATAATGAGGGAAGAAAACTAATTACATATGCTGGTAAATTCGTATAATAGGACTTGAATCATCATCGTTGAATTGTGAAGGAAATATACTAACAATTTAAGTTATAAGTGGTTGTGTATCAATAAATAATTTAATGAGAATGTTAAAACAAGTATATATACAAATAAGTCTAGTAAGTCATAGCACTTTATCTGTTTTATTAATTCTTTGTGAAGTTAAAAGTCAAGAAACCCACCATATACAGCAGCCAAAAAGATAGTCCACTTTTTTTTTTTTTCTTTTTTTTTCTCTTTACAATTTGGTCTGGTGGATTAAAGTGCCAAAACATTGGTGTCACATACAGCAATAGCAGCAGCATTATTATTATTTTGAGATTTTATATTTTTGAAGATTTATTTGTATTTACCCTTTGAGATTTAATTTCTAAAAATTTAAATATTTTTAAATTTCTAAATTATTTTTTTTTTTAAAAAAAAAGAAACCTCTTCCACGATAAAATCGCTAGAAAAATGTTGTAACCTCTAGGAAAAACAATATATCAACAAGAACAAACAATCAAATAAAAAATTATAAGAAAGTTTAACATAGTTGTTTTGATTCCTTTTCTTATAAGATAATTTTTTTGGATTTAGTGATTACCTACTTTTATTAGATTCAGTTTTAACAAGAATGATTATGTTTTAAATTCCGACAAAAAATTTCAATTTGTATCATAATTTTGATACCACAAATTCATCGAATTCATACATTGCACTAATAAATTTCAAAACTAAATCATTATTATTTATTATAAAAAAAAAAAGGAATATAACTATTACTTAGATGGGAAAACAAATCTATCCAAATTGGAGATAATCATTTCAATGGAGTGTCACGGATGGAGCCACATGTTCTATCTCTAATGATATGTTATTGTCTCCTTTAAATAATGTATTTGAAGAAATTAAGTATCATTGTACCATCGGACATATAAAAGGATATGGATTATTATTTTTTAAAAATAATAGTTAATTCATTATTATTATTTTTATTTACTTATAATTAACTTTATAATTATATAATTTAAAAAAATAAAGAAACAAAACCAAAATTTAGGCATAGGAGGAGGAGGAGGAGGTTGGGGGCCTTTGGATTCCATATCATGAGGAGACACACCAGGACTTGCACGATGCCCCAGAACCTGCCTGGCCCCGCCCAAATGGCCTCAATTCATGTATTGCACTTCCATTTTCTTTGTTTGGAGAGGACCAAATTCACTACTACTCCCAAAAGTCAAAAAAGAGTTTTTTTTTTTCCTAAAAAAAAGAAAGAAAGAAGAAAAGCTGGCTACTAACTCATAACAATGTCGAAGTGCATATTTCGAGGATTAAAAGGGCTATTCAAACTATTCTCATCTCCTCATCTCATCAAAATTTTATCTTTTTGTTATTTCTTTTTTTTTTATAATTTTTTTTATCTTTTTCTTTTTTTCCTTTTTTGGGTTTGACTGTTAATGATGATTTGCGACTTGCAACCAAAATTAATAATTATAATAATAACAATAATTGTGTTTTATAGGTCAGTACAGTCCTTGTTGTAAAGGCAAGGACCTGTGATCCAAAAAATTCTTAGTTTATTAATTTTTAATTTAAATGGTATGGTTGAGGTTGATATTTTTTTTTAAAACTATATTTATTAATATTAAAAAAAGGGAATTTAGCAAAATTGCCCAAACAGTAATTAATAATTGCAAAACTACCCACGGTCCACTAATTTTTGCAACCGGTACCCAAAGACTTTGTTTGGACATATTTGCCCTTAGTTTCACATTTGACCCAGACTCCACGTTTTCACTTTACAGTTTTTGACTTGCTTGTTTTTACTGCTCTTCATCTCAACTGCTGTTCATCTCAACTGCTGTTCGTAGCCTGTTCGTATTCTGCATTTGTGATCTCTGCTGCTGTTTGTCTTCTTCGTTTGTCTTCTTCGTCTGTCTTCTTCGTTTCGTTTGTGTTTGCAGGTTCAGCGAGTCGCGTTATAAAGCGGTCTGCACAGCAAGGAAATCGTCTTCTTCTGTTCTTGTTCAAAGTAAGGAAAAATTTCTTCTTCTGATTATTTGTTTACAAATTTGTGTTTTGGGCATCGGGCCACGTCTGGCCGATGATTTTGTTTCATCGGGTCACTGTCTAAGTGGTCCGATGAAAGTAAACCATCGGCCAGCTGAGACCCGATGAAAAACTCATCGGGTCTTCGCTGGCCGATGGTTTACATTCATCGGGCCACTGAGGTACTGACAAAAGTAAACCATCGGCCAGCTGAGATCCGATGAAAAACTCATCGGGTCTTCGCTGGCCGATGGTTTACATTCATCGGGCCACTGAGGTACTGACGAAAGTAAACCATCGGCCAGCTGAGACCCGATGAAAAACTCATCGGGTCTTCGCTGGCCGATGGTTTACATTCATCGGGCCACTGAGGTACTGACGAAAGTAAACCATCGGCCAGCTGAGACCCGATGAAAAACTCATCGGGTCTTCGCTGGCCGATGGTTTACATTCATCGGGCCACTGTGTCCTAGGAAAGTAAACCATCGGCCAGCGGAGACCCGATGACTCATCGGGTCTCAGTTGGCCGATGGTTTACTTTCGTAGGGCCACAGTGGCCCGATGAAACAAAACCATCGGGTCGCGATGGCCCGATGACATTTAATCATCCGGCCACGGCTTGACGACGGTTTTGTTTCATCAGGCCGATCAGACAAAACCATCGTCCAGCCGTGGCCCGATGATTAAATGTCATCGGGCCACCGCGACCCGACGGTTTTGTTTCATCGGGCCACTGTGGCCCGACGAAAGTAAACCATCGGCCAGCTGAGGCCCGATGACATTTAATCATCGGTTGGACGGCTGGCCGACAGTTTTCTTTCATCAGGCCGATCAGACTAAACCATCGGGCAGCCTGCAATCATCACCATGAAACAAAAGCAGATGAAATCAAAGCATCGGGCCACTGCGACCCGATGAAATTAAATCATCGGGCCGACATGATTTGATGAAATATATTTGTATTGTTTAGTATGTTGATGAATTCGAATTTTTTTTGTTTATGCAGGCTAATATTCAATGGCAAGTGAGAAGTTGGTTGGGACGATGAAAATTAAGGAAATATATTGATGAAATATATTTTGATCTCTTGCCATCATACCAATAAACCCCTTGTTCACATACCCAATGTCCATCCCAGTTGATTATCAACTGCACATCATCCATGCTCCTTCCTGCATTCAAATAAAAAATGTAAATAAAACATTGATTCAATTAAAGTATCAAACCATCGGGCCAAAAACAATGAAAAAACATGAAGAAAAACCATCGGGCCGACATGATGAAACCATCGGGCCGACATGATAAAACCATCGGGCCAAAAACAATGAAAAAACATGAAGAAAAACCATCGGGCAGACATGATGAACCATCGGGCCAAGGCCAGCCATCGGGCAGACATGATAAAACCATCGGGCCAAAAACAATGAAAAAAACATGAAGAAAAACCATCGGGTGGACATGATAAAACCATCGGGCCGACATGATAAAACCATCGGGCCAAAAACAATGAAGAAAAACATGAAGAAAAACCATCGGGCCGACATGATAAAACCATCGGGCCAAAAATAATGAAAAAACATGAAGAAAAACCATCGGGCCGACATGATCAAACCATCGGGCCGACATGATCAAACCATCGGGCCAAAAACAATGAAAAAACATGAAGAAAAACCATCGGGCCGACATGATCAAACCATCGGGCCGACATGATCAAACCATCGGGCCAAGGCCAGCCATCGGGCCAAAAACAATGAAAAAACATGAAGAAAAACCATCGGGCCGACATGATAAAACCATTGGGCCGACATGATCAAACCATCGGGCCAAGGCCAGCCATCGGGCCGACATGATAAAACCATCGGGCCAAAAACAATGAAAAAATAACGCATCGGGCCAAAACCATCGGGTCGGCATGATGAAAATTTTTTTTTATAAAAATTCGTTCTTCATTTTTTTGATGGAGGATTAACAAATGTGAAATGTCTACAACTGATTCAAAACCCATAAAGGTCTGCATTGACTAAAAAAAAAAAGTTTAACACTAACCTTGGAATTTTTGATGGAGAAGAAGACTGTGTGAGATGGATCGATGGTTTATTTGCAAGAGATAACTTCAGAATTTCTTGGCTTAGGTTGGGTAAGAGATTTATGGAGAAGATAAGAGAGAAAAAATAAGAAAATGTGAAGAAGAGAAGAGAAGAAGAGACGAAGAGAGAACCGGGTGAGGTGAAGAAATTTGCGTAGATGATGAAGAAGAAGAAGAAGACAGTGCGAAGAAGAAGAAGAAAGTGCAGTGGTCAAATGTAAAAGTAAGGGCAATTTTGTCCAAAAAATGGCTTTGGGTAGATGTTGCAAAAATTAGTGGAGCTTGGGTAGTGTTGCAACTGTTAGTGGAGCTTGGGCAATTTTGCTAAATTCCCTTAAAAAAAAATAGTCATCACATTGGAAATTCATACAGTAGTGCTTTGATACATCTATGACCGACTTAGTTAAGGGCCGCGGTAGGCCTACGACCACCTATAAAAGTACATTTCTTTATCAATCAAATATAATGTGAAAGATATTATTACTAGAAATTAAGCAGAATTATCCAAAAAAAAAAAAAAAAAGGAAAAAAGCTACGCGGAGAGCATGTGTATTACTATTTCGTTGTTATTATTATTATATTAATTTTAAGATAAGATCAAGATTCATAAATGGTCAACAATCTTTTGGTGATTGAATCAAAACTAGGTCAACCCACGAATGTGGAGTGCAGCTATCACATTAGTATGTGTTTTTGATTTAGTATATAAAACAAATGGTAGTTTTTTGTTTTTATTTTTTAGATCTTAACAAATTCTTTTTTAAAGAAATATTTATCTTATCTATCTTTCAAAGGCACTTCAAATTAAAAGTGTGTGTGTGTTTTCTTTTTTTTTTTTGAATCGAGATAAAAACAATGTTAAAAGAGTTGAAGTGTGATTGGTCCATCAATAGGATTCTAAGTAGAAAAGAAGAAAATGCTTTTGCTTAAGTGAGATACACTTAGCATGCTCATAGTGGAATGGTGTCCATGTCCATTTCCATATTAAGTGAATGATTGAACTTTAGTCTTTAGGTGCACTAAGGACACAAAACCTTTGTTAAAAAGTGTGATATTACAATTTTTTTTTTTTTTTTTTGTGTTGTAATGAGTGGGGGATCATCTCTTTTTTATAATCATGCCTTTATTGTTTTTTTCTTTATCTTTATGGGTTTTTTCTTGCTTCACTTTTCTTATTCTCTTTTCATGTTCTTCCTCAAAAGAGCTTAATTGAATGAATATGCATTAGATGCTCAACTTTTGGTAGACTGGTAGTTCACCATTAGTAAATGCTACGAGACACCTGAGGTTGTAGATATTACGAGATTGAAGGTTTGAGTCGTACCCTCATTCTCCAAACCTAAATTTATTATAACATTTTAACAATAAAATAAAAAATCATTAGCAAATGCTACGCTCATAAACTACTTTAAAAGTATAGAACAAATTTCATTGATTTCTTTTAAAATATGACAGAAATACAAAATAAATCTAAATGTTTTCTGAATTCTAAGAAATTTTTTCTCAATTTTATCATATATTCTCTTATAACTTATTAAAACACTCCTCTAAGAAGAACTTCAATGAAAAAAAAAAAAAGAATAACCCTAAAAAAGAGAAGAACCCTTACTCCTTATAAAGTAGCTTTTTATTTTTTTTATTTAAGACCTTGAGGGAGGGAGGATTCGAACTCGAGACCTCAATATCGTTAAGAGGTGTGGTTACCATCAAGCTATCTCAGTGAGCACACTTATAATTTAGTTATATCTCAAGAAAGTTTAATCCTTTTCATATCTAGAGTACCTCTGTGGCTAAAATGCAATTATACAATCCTCACTAATGCAAGGAATTATTTTTGATGATTAGCATATTAATGAGTTATTAAAAGAGTTAAATTCTACCTTTTAGATTATATATAGAGATTAATAATCATAATTTAGAGTATCTCCAATGCAAATATGTATTTTTGAGTATTTAAATAGTGCTACATAAGCATTTCTAAATAGTATGAATCTCGCTTGTCAAAAAAATTATAGAAACGCATATTCACTTCTCCAATGTGAGTATCTAAATAGTAATTTTAAACCAATCACCACAAGTCATTTGTTACATTCTCTCTCCATTCAATATGACAATTAAATGCATTAACAAAATGCTAAAACTTTATTGGTGGAAAAAGTTAGAAATCCTAATCATCATATCAAGAAAGATATTTATAATTAGAAACTCTACTTGATATTCTCTAACTTTTTTTGTTACCACATCATATCAATATTAAAATTAGATAATTGCATTGGAGAAAATTATTTTAACTTTTTCAAAATAAATCCTATATGACAATCAATTTTCTCCAAATGTGTAATAACATTGAAAATGCTCTTAATTAAAACACAACTTTATTTTCACATGGAGAGTTGTTAGATTCATGTGTGTGTGTGTGTGTGTGTGTGTGTGTGTGTGTGTGTGTGTGTGTGTGTAGTTTATTGAAAGTAATCTGATCTGGGCCTGATTGTTGGCTGTAGATGAAGTGTTGTCAAGCTAAACAAAGTGGATGGGCCTGCTTAGGCCCATGTTAATGAGTGTTTTAGCAAAGTTTGAAAAATCGGAATATTCTGTCACCTGGTAACAAGTAGTAGTTTGATTAGCTTCATGAAATCCTGAATCTGCCTTGTCATCATCTATTTCTAGTTATAGACATTTTGTATTTAGGAAACTGGCAGATCAAATTTGCACTCCACCCATAATAATCAAACTGTCAAGTTAAGAAACTAAACAATAATGTCAAGTTACTGTTACTGTTTCCCATCAAGAATGTAGTAACTATAATGTCAAATGCATCCCGACAATCAATTCTTGTGTTATACAAAATGTCAGATCACATTCAGACCTGCAAAATACTATATTCATGGGACCCCATAATTTCACCCACACTAGCAAGCAACTTCAGCATTGCACAAAATAGAAAGAAATTACCTTTCATCTTCATGTTGTTTGGCTCCTAGACCTCAACCTTCTAGCATACTATCTGGGCCAACTTCTTCAGCACTCACATGCTTCATGTTAGTATCTACTTCTTCTTCTGATACGAAATCAATAACGGCTTCCTTAACATCTGATGTTTTATCAGTCATACCTGCCAACTCCTCCTTGTCATCTGATGTATGATTTCTATTGCCATGTTCATCATCACAAGTTTGCATTTCCTTTTCTTTTTCCAATTTTTTCTCTGACAAATAATTGCTCGCAGGCAGCTCAACATTCAAACTTTTCTCATTCACTGCTGTTAACTCCATGTCATCAAGGTCATTAACTTTTCTGCGTCTCTGCCTTAGTCTGCCAGCAATACTATCCGGGCTTGGTATAATAGCAGCACGCTTCTTTTTGGGTTTTGGACAACCCTTCAATGCAATATCTTTGTCTGTATAATGCAATTTCTTCTCTTGCTCATCTCTGAACCCACTGTCTCTCTGGTCTTCCAGTTGAGGCTTAGAAAATCCAAACTGGTTGAGGACTTTAACGTCAATGTCTGTGGAGTTATTCTCAGGCTCTGCTTCAATATATGAAAAGGTCAATGATCGCTTTGCAGCAGTTTGATGGTTAGTAGTAGCATCTGGGTATTTTTGCAGTTTGTTCTCCTTCTCAGTATCCAAGTCATTATTATCTTTCCGGTCTTCAGATAGCTTTGATGTTCCAAGGTCAACTGTATCAACCTTCAGAGATTCCTTTGACAATGCTTCCGAGTCTTTAAAGGACAGTGACCTCTTTGCAGAAGCTTGATTGATGGTATCAGGATTCTTTTCTAAATTTGATTGTAAGCGTCGGGTTTGAATAAGATAATGAGCAACTGATTTGAAGCCCAGATTTGATATCTGGAAGGTGGAAAGAAAAGGTCACCTGAGATTTTATTTTACCAAAGAAGAAAAATGTCAGCCTCAGTTGAGAGAAATACCTTCTTGTAAAGAGCACCAGTAGGACACCATCCTTTTGCTTGCCGGCACAAACTGCAGTTGCAAATTCCACGACATGGGGGACAAATCCAATTTGGATTTTCATTGGCTTCAAGTACATGCTCTCCATATCTACATTAAAGAAGAATTAGAATAAAAAAATAATTTAATAATTACGGAAAAACAGTGAAAGAAGTTTATAGTTATCAATTTAGGGCACATGTGATCTGCAAACTAGAATTCAAACTTCAATATTTGATAAACAGCTTAACGGCATAACGAAGTTAGATGGGAATCAAACCTAAATGAAGATATATATTATAATGAAAGATATCTTAACCATACTCTTCTGTAACCTTTAATAGGTATTATATAATACAAAAATTATTAGAACAGGTCTAAACATTAGAACCATGATCAAGTGGCACCAGCTAACTTAATAAGATCTCTTATAGTTATGTAGGAAGCCTTAGCATCGAATCCCACTCACACAAGGTTGGGTTTGATACATGTTTCAATTATATTGTAATATAATAATGATATTAAACTACACACACACAAAAAAAAATAAAAATAAAGATCACAATAACTTCCTCTCTTCATCTTAACTGGCAGAAGAGTTTGAAGGTCTCTAATTCTTGGCTATCCATAGGTTCATAACAATCTCAAGAATAGTTATAGGAGCCACAAATTAATTTTTCTTTTCAATGGTGTGCAATTATGGTATCTGCAACCAAGAAAATTTCAAAATATATCTATGTTACTAAATAAAACAATTGTGCTCATGGAAAAGGATTCCAGTGGTACTCTACTTAAGAGTGGCACAAAACTGGCTTAATTAAATAAAGAATGTTTGATGAACTAGCCTAATATGCTAATCCTTTTTCACTTAGGCATAGCTACTTCCTCGTCAATGATACAATAAAACCTATAAAAACAGCAATAATATTTACATTGTTAATCTGTCCTTTACGGAAATATATTCTTGTATCATAAAAACACAAATATTGGCCTTAACAAATATAATTGCCATCAGTTCGCCAAACCTAAGCTAACCATGAAAAAGCCACACAAGGAAATATCTATATTAACAAAACTTGAGAAGGCCATGGAAAAAACAATATTAGGATATGTAGAAATCAGGTAAGGAAGCAAACATCATAAGCTGAAATGGAATGGGATTGACTACTCTGGATTATACAATTTGTGATTGCTTCAGTAGATGGTGTTAGAGCTAAATACTACTATTCGGACCCAAACTTGCAAGCTACCTTTTGGGTCTAACAATGACTTTACAGATGGGATGCCTAAATATTTCTAATCAAACTTACATCAGAATCAAAAGTGTGAGGTAAGATCAAAAGAAAATGTTTAGGAAGTTGACGTTAAGAAAAGTTATACTTATACCTCATGTACAAACAATCTCCACAGAACTGTCCTTGAACCTTATCGCATTGGCTGCACTGAGTACGAAGACCAAGAGTTTTCTGCCTGTGAATCAGCATTTCTGGTTAGCTCAAGACATCATCTCATAATTAATCAAGAACCTAAATGCATGTGCAAGTGTAAAGACAAGTAGTAAACAAGTTAATAGAAGTAAATGAACACTTCTATTATAAACAGAGTATCTAAAGACTCAAACTAGATACACATATTATACAATTGAACAGTCTGTATACGTATACATTTCTTCTCTGGAGTCTAAATTGGAAGAAGAGTGAAGGAAACCAAAGTGCGTACTGCAAGAAACGATGCAGATATCACGTGTTTCTATCTATGGTCTACCTTGTAAATGTTGTCATTATCTCCATAGGTTTCTTTAATCGTTTTATAAGAAAATATACATATATATTTGACTTAGGGCTAAACAAGTTTTAAGACTTCTAAGACCTTCAAAACTTGCTAACCATGAACATAGATTCAGAAATATAGTAAACTAATGAAACGAACGACCACTATAGAGAGAATGACAAGTTGGCTCAGCACAATATTTGTATATATTCTTACCCGTAGATTTCAACATACTTTAGAAAATCTTAATCAGACATTTGTTGATAGATCTATATCTATAATAAATTTATTAAGCTATTTCAATCAAAATATTAATTACTTCTGACAATTAATACCAACAACAACTAAATTTTGCTCTATCCTTCTAGCACCATTGTCTGCCCTATGACAACCATAGAACAGAAACAGCATTCTACAGAATACAGATGCCACTTTGACCACATACAGCCACCATGGTCCAAGCATCATTTCCACTTCCTACACCAATTCCTAAAAGTTCACATCAGCCTGTCACTTGGCAACTGCACCTGAAACTTGCTACCACAAGTTGATCGCCCACCCTCGAGAGATAACCACTTGCACAAATTGAATCATTATGTGGGAAACATGATACATCTGTTGATCATATTGGAAAAAAGATAATAAAACTCAGTTCCTTTCTAAGGTTTTGATACAATAGTTGAACAGTTATCTGACAGATTTTCACTTGATAAGGTTGCAAAATCAGTTTCCAGTGAATGAAACATCTACCTTGACACACACGCTTGCAGATTTAATCAAACATAGGAGGATGATATTTTCCATTTGTCTTTGATCTTATTATTCAATAATTATCTTTCTTTTTTAGCGACCTTATCTATTTTTGTTGTAGTTCTAGGACATTAATTGTTTTTCACTTTTTCTTTAATAATTGACAAAGTTACCAATGTTATCAAAAATCTTCATAAAAGGGTTTTCTTGTTAAAAAATATCATATTTTAACAAAATTTATACCACGTATCCTCAAATAACATGCCAAATTTTTAGTACCATATAGATACAGTAAAATAAACCGACCTGCATTGATGGCAAGTCTTTCCCTTCACCGGATCATAAATCCGCTTCCCATCTTGTCCACATCCATCCACGAAAAGTGTCCAGCTTCTCTCAGTATGACCCAACAGTTTCTCATGCTCTTCTGTATAAACTTCTGGCTTTGAGCCCGGCTCTAACCTAACATCCTCATTCTCCACACAATTTTCCTTATTTGACCGCGTCCCCTCCGAGTAGCTAATTGGTGTCACATTTTGCAGTCTAAACCAACCACAATACAGCCAAAATAAATAAATAAATAAATAAATAAAAATCAATAATTCATCAAAAAACTATATATATTAAACCCATATAACATTCAATAGTAAGAGCATAAGGTGTTCTATCAATAGCTAAAAATCTTCTATTTGCTTGCTAAAATTGCTGAAGAGAAAACCAGAAAAGAAACCTAGACTCCCAAGCTTCGTGTTGCAAATTCTTCAGTTTCATAGACTACTTCAACATTTATTGAAAATATAATACAAAACCCACATGGTATTTTCAAGCAAAGCACCATATAACCTATCAAAAACCTAACATCATCCATTTAATCGACAACTTTACTGCAAAAAAAAAGGAAAAAAATGAAAAGAGACCAACCCATCAAAACAGTGAAATCTCACGTCATGGTGGAGGCGATAAAAGTGTATTACCTAGAGGAGCGTCGGAGAGGTTCAGATGGCAGCAGAGAAGTGGACCCCAGCGAATCAGAGGGAGAGTTCTTGGGCGTACGTTTAGGACGCACACGAGACTTGAGCTTGTCAGAGAGGTCAACAATGCCAAGCTTTTGCATCCTTTCAAGGTTCTCTTTGATTCTATCTTCTCTCGACTGTTCGTAGAGTGAGATAGTTGGGGTGTTCTGGCCATGGTTGTTGTAAGCTTTAGGGTTTTGCTGGGTTTCTCGTAGGGTTTTGGGAATCGGCATTTTTGTGCTTGTAAAGAAAGATGTCTGTGTCTGTCTCTTGCTATACTCTTTCTTGATTTAGTTAGGGTTTTGAGTATCCAACGGTCGACTTTTTGAGCTTAAAAATGGAGGTCTGCCATCTGGAAATGGAAAGTGGAGCGCAGAAGGTAAATTACTATATAGGAGGAAACTGACATTTTCTTTTCTGTCCTTTTCTAGTCATCAAATACCAAGCTAATGCTTTGTTTTCAATTTTTTTTTTTTTTGGAGATCCTTTTCCAAAAATATTGAACTGACAATTTCAAAATATTTTAATAATATTTTCTCGAGAAATGCTAAATTACCACATTGTTTAAATTGAACTGTGGATAGATTTATCGAATTGTGTAACAGGATTTTTTTTTTTTTTTCATTTTGGTTCCCGACATTAGGGATTTTGAATTTTTTCAAAAATTTTTTTAAAAAAACTTTAATTTAGTCCTTATATTTTAATAAAACATCAATCATTTATTTATATTTTCTTTTTTAGTTCACGTGGTCCCTGATATTTTCTAAATATATTAAATTGATTCTTCTGACTAACTTTTTGATGGTCAACCACTGTTAAATTATCTAAAAGACAGTTTTACCCTTAAAAAAATTTAATTAATAGAATTATAATTTTACCTTCAAATTAAAAATAATAATAATTTATAATTAAATAAAATAATTAATAAAATAATAGTAAAATAAATTATAAAAATACAAAAATACAAAACATGTTAAAAAATATTCAAATTAAGTAATTTAATTAGAAAAATTAATATTTAAAAATTTAAAGAATAATATTAAAAAATATAGAATTAAAAAATGTTCAAATTAAGTTATTTTATTAGAAAAATTAACATTTAAAAATTAAAAATAGAGAATTAAAAAAATATTTAAATTAAGTTATTTTATTAGAAAAATTAATATTTAAAAAAATTAAAGAATAAATTTAAAAATTAAAAATTAAAAAAAATATTCAAATTAAGTTATTTTATTATAAAAATTAACATTTAAAAAATTAAAGCATAAAATTTAATTCTTAATTTAGTTTATTTTATTTTATTTTTTAGCAGTTTTTAATATTTTTTTAAATATTAATTTTTCTAATAACATAATGTAATTTGAATATTTTTTAACATATTTTATATTTTTAAGTTTTATAATTTAATTTAATATTATTTTATTTATTATTTTTATTTATTTATTATTATTATATTTTAATTGTAAGGTTAAATTGTAATTCTATTAATTTTTTAAGGGCAAAACTGTAAAAATAGTGATGGTTGACCATTAAATAGTTGATCAAATGACCAATTTAATCTATTTATAAAATGTGAGGAACCACATAAAAAAAAATATGAATAAAAAAGTGATGTTTAATTAAATATTATGACTAAATTAAAGTTGTCTCTTAAAAAAAATTTATCCCCATGTGCTTCTTTATTTTATTTTGTCTTTTTTAGTTACTTTTCATGTAGTTTTTTATTTATTTTGTCCTTTCTAGACTAGACATGACCATTGGAACCGAACCGGCGGTTTCGGAACCGCCTGTTCCAGTTCCAAATTTTAATCAACCGGAACCGGGACCGGGGCGGTTCCGGTTGGAATCGGGGGGGAACCGCCTGGTTCGGTTCCTCCCCGGTTTTTTTGGAACCGGCGGTTCAACCGCCGGTTCCAAACCGGCAGGAACCGACCAAAATAAAAATAAATTAATAAAAAAATTAAATATATAAATAACGATAATAATATATATAAATAAACTGGGTACTCGATTGTAAACAAATAACGATAAAATTGAAATAAAAATTTGATATTATTATAAAACTATAAAATTAAATAAATAAATAAAAAATTAGGGCTTGCACTTAATTTTACCTCAATTAAGCTGCCTACGTATCCTCTAGGAGGAATCAAAGCCCATGTAGTTCTTTTACCTGTTATGTTTCGGATGTGATCAATCGTCGTTTGTTCCTTCGGTTGCCGTTGTATCGTCGTTGGTGTCGAAGAAGTCATTGTCGTCGGACACCAGATCCAATTCTTGCTGCCGGTATGTGGCCTTGGTCCAGTCGTCAACACAGGCCTGGATCTGTATTGAGTCAGGACTGAACAATGCTCGTCTCTCATCCAGAACATTGCCACCTGCACTAAATTCCTGTTCGACGGCGACGGTCGAGACAGGGGTTCCAAAAATTTGTTTGGCAATGATGGCCAAAATTGGAAAGTTAGTTTCGTGCTCCCTCCACCACTGTAGGACGTTAAAGTCTGGAGTGTCCAGAAACTCAAAGGAAGTGTTTATGTAAACATCAACCTCTGAAACATAGGTTGATGAAGACGAACTCCCCGACGTCCTTGCTTTTTTGGTAAACACGCTTGCCCTTAACTTCCTTAATGTGGAGGGAAAACGCGAATGACTAGTACTACTGCTTCCGCTTGGTTCCGGTTGTTGAACATTAATGTTCAGCGAGGGACCGTAAACAGAACGATATTCGTCATCTATTGAATAAAATAAATTCCTAACATTATTATATAAACCACTAACATCTATGTCCATTATCCCTAGAGATTGATAATAAAGTATAAAAAATTCATATAAACTATTAAATTTATTCCTAAGGTCAAAAACTGATGCAACAGTATAAATTACAGGAATATCCCTATAATAGTTTATCCATCTTTCTCACATTGCATAAACACACGGAACTAATTCATTTATTTGTGCACATTCATTAAGTGCACATACAATATTAAGGGCTTCAAATAAAAATAAATGTGAAGTTGAATAATATATACCGGATAAAGAATTTGTTGCATCATGAAAAACTTTTAAAAGCATGCAAATTTTTGTATAGACATCCCAATGGTGTTCATATAAATTAATGGTATTAACATTATGCTGCATAAATCTAACTAATAATTCTCTATACTCGTAGCTTTCACAAAGCAACTTATATGTGGAGTTCCAACGAGTTGGAACATCACGGGAAAACCTAATTGGATGTTTCCCGTTAGCTTTACAATACCTAGACCATTGTTTCATAGTGCTAGGATGTTTCCACAAATAGTATAGAGCATCCCTAATTGGTGTAATCCACTCATATAGTGTTTGCAAGCCATGTTGTACACATATTTAAAACATGGCAAACACATCTTTGATGAAAAAATCTGCCGCCAAAATAGGGTTGACACAATTGAATTAATTGTGGAACGGCGGCAGTATTATTTGCAGCATTATCAAAACCAATTGCAAAAATTTTACTCTCAATACAATATTCTTCAAAAATAATTTTCATTAATTTATAAATATTGTCAGC
Organism: Xanthoceras sorbifolium; assembly: GCA_003430845.1. Classification (NCBI taxonomy): domain Eukaryota; kingdom Viridiplantae; phylum Streptophyta; class Magnoliopsida; order Sapindales; family Sapindaceae; genus Xanthoceras; species Xanthoceras sorbifolium. The sequence goes on from CM010609.1 coordinate 21,485,893, forward strand.
AGTATGGGTGTCGTCAAAAACTCTAAATGCCAATATTCGTTTTTGTAAATCCCATGATTGGTCAATGAAATGGCAAGTGAGTCCTAAGTATGAATGTTTTTGCCAATGATCACTCCAGATATCGGCACAAACAGACACACGACTCGGATAATTTTGAAAATATTTTACTAAAGCTTTTTTTTTCTTTTTTATAAATATCACACATAATACGTTTTAATGTGGTCCTAGGTACTCTACATGCAACGGGATTTAAAGCATTATGACAGTATTTTAAAAAACTAGTTTTTTCCCAAAACTAAAGGGGAGATGTTCGGTCGCTACCATTCTTGCTAATTGGTCCATATTATTTTGATCAGTATATTTAAATAAAGGATGGTTAGGGCATGTGTACCTTGCAATTTGGTGTTGTCCTCGCTGATGGTGAGCTTCGGCTGGATACTTGCTGTTGATATGCTTCCAATACGTCACGTACCCTCCGGATTTGTTCCATTTAAAATCTTTGGAACAATAGTTGCAAACCACTATAACTAACCCATCATTCTCCACCCTCTTCATATGAACTTTAAAAAGTTCAGATTTGTACTTTGACAAATCTGGCTGCCCCTGCGGCATTTGTACGGTTTCACTTGGGATTGGGAGGGTTGGAGCAGAGGAGGGACCACCGCCAGAAGAGGGATGAGAATAATCAGGATTAAAATTAATAGGAGTTTCATTACCAAAAATTACCTCCTCAAATTCTCTTTCTTGCAGGTATTCAGCAAAATTTCGATCGTTGTTGTATTCTGGGAAAGGGCGACTTTGCACTTCTTGAACATTTAAATCCGGTACCTGCTCATTTTGCTCAGCGTTTCTGTTGGAAACGGACCTTCGGCCTCCAGAAATAGATTTTCGACCTCCGAAAATAGATTTTTGACCTCAGGAAATAAATGGTCTTGATGGTGATGCCATTATAAATTTATAAAATAAAGTGTTTAAACAAATAATGAAAACAATTGAAGTAGTGAAAAATAATAGCAAGATTGAGAGAATGAGAGAATTAGAAAAATATTGAGAGAATTAGAAATGAGAGAAATATTGAGAGAATGAGAGAATTTGTGTGAATGAATTGGAGAATTGATGGGGTTTATATAGTTTTTTGGATTGGGAAAAAATTAATATTTTTAAAACTTTAGGGGTTAAATTGTAATTTTCTGGGGGCTATTTTGGTAATTTTTTAGGAGGGAGCCGTTGAACACATTGCTTCCAGGTGGCAGCAGATGGCCGTTGGCCACAGTGTGGCCAAAGGCCAAAATCTTTAAAAAAAAATTTTTTAATTGCTGGCAGCTGGCAGCTGTGGCCAACGGCCAAAATATTTTAAATTTTTTTTTTTTAAAAAAAAAAAAAATCGGAACCCAACCGGAACCGCCGGTTCCGGTTATTTTTTTAGAAAAATCAGAATCGGGACCGGCTGTCCCGATTCCGGAACCGATTTTGAACCGGAACTTTAGGTTCCGGTTCAAAACCGCCGGTTCGGTTCGAACCGCCTGGTTCGAACCGAACCGGGGCCATGCCTATTCTAGACTAGTATTATATAATTGAAGAAAATATTAACAATAAATAGAACAAGCATTCACATGTTATTGTACAAACACGACATGACTAATGGAAACATAAATAATTAAAAGAATGAATCTATAATAGGGTCAGGGCCGGCCATGGGCCGGGGCCGTGCACCAAGAAGATGCTGCCACCGAAGAACTAAGAAAACTAGCCACCTAAAATGAAAAAAAATTGAGTAAGTTAGAAGAACGAGAGATGTGAATGGTCAAAAACAATTTTATAAGCATTTAGATGTAAACCAACCATCATGTCTCGAAAAATGAGACACCACTAATGCATTTTGCTGTCAAATGTGAAGAACCACATAAAAAATAATAATAAAAATAATAGATATATAGACACACACACACACACACACATATATATATATATATATATATATAAAATAAAGTGCACATATATTTTTTGAGCTAGTTAATTATTAATGACACATCATAAATGATGGGAATGTGCTCCGAATGATATTAAATTGTAATAAAAGTAGGGAAAGACCCATCGTCTTCCCGATGGAAGGGAAGAAAACATTTAATGCGGAAATAAATCCTCAAAATAAAATTCGGGGGAAATGACGGTACTAAAGCCGAGTAATAACAAAAACTCAATGGAAGTTGACACGTGGCGCACAAGTCAGCACACTGATCCACCAAACACTACTTGGAGGATGCAATGACACCATCACTCGGCAGGTGCTTCGATGGACATTGAACCACAGATGAGCACGATAAAAAGCCATGAACAGTGGCGCCAATTGACATGTAATGGAGCACAGTAACACACTCATGGGAACAGTAAAATATGTCAACTCAAGAAACTTTACTGTGCCAAAGGACAGGTGTACAACTTGACCAGTGACAAATCCGCTCCAAAACAGTAAAAGGTAATATAAATAAGGGCTGTGGGCCTGTTAAAAGGGAAAAGTCTAGATTGAGGAGAAAAATAGGAAGTAGTCGATGGTCTACTAAAAATTCATCATTTTCTAACAGTCGGAGGGTTGATACCGACCTTACAGTCGGTGTCTCCTTCTAACCCTGTTTTCTGCAGGTTGATCGTGCTTTATTCAGTGGAGATTGAAGCGAGTTCCATCCGTGGTTGAACAGTACTAGGGGGACAGTTGTTGCATCAACATCTATTATGTAACTCTCAGTCCCTCTCATCATCATGGACGATCTGAGATCTGACACAGACCTCCTTACTGTCCTCAAAGGCGGTAATTGCCAAGGATGAGCAGAAGAGTGTCATTTGCGAAGGTCCTAGGTGAGGCGAGTACCATGGACAGAGTGGCGGTCAGCGGAGGACTCAGAAATTGGGATTTTGTCAAGAGAATCGCCGCAAGCAAGGTCTTCAAGACTCGGTGGAGAAGAATCCATGTTTGGGAGTTCTTCTTGTTGTACTTCGTGATGCATTTTCACTTTTTCTTTTTTCATTTATTTGTTTGGAAACAGTTTTGCTTATTTGTTAGAGGGGGATTTGGCGGGTAGAAATGAAGCTCTTGACATTTGTATCCATACCGTCCATTTGATGGACGGATGAGATCTTATTATTTGAAACAATTTTCTTGGAGAGATTTTTATGGAGCATTATGTACTGTGCACCAAGAAGATGCAGCCACCGAAGAACTAAGAAAGATAGCCACCTAAGATGAAAAAAATTGACTAAATTAGAGAAATGAGATATGTGAATAGCCAAAATCAATTTTATAAGCATTTGGATGTGAACCAGACATCAGGTCTCGAAAGGCGAGACACTACTAATGCATTTGGCTGTCAAATGTGAAGAGCCACATAAAAAATAATAATAATAAAAATAAGAATAAAATAGATATATAAACATATATATATATATATATATATAATAAAGTGCACATATATATTTTTTGAGCTAGTTAATTATTAATGGCACATCATAAATGATGGCAAGGTGCTCCGAATAAGCAAATGATATTAAATTGTAATAAAAGCAGGGAAAGACCCCCCGGCAAGAAAGCATTTAATGCTGAAATGAATCCTCAAAAGAAAATTTTATCACACGGGGAAAGTCCACCGAATGATAAAATTCGGGGAAAATGATGGTACTAAAGCCGAGTAATGACAAAAACTCAAGGGAGGTTGACACATGGCACCGTTGACACGTGGCACACAAGTTAGCACACTAATCCCCCGATCACTACTTTGAGGATGCAACGACACTATCACTCGGCAGGTGCTTCGATGGACATTGAACCACAGATGATCACGATGAAAGACCATGGACAGTGGCGCCAATTGACACGTAATGAAGCACAATAACACACTCATGGGAACACTAAAATATGTCAACTCAAGAAACTTTATTGTGCCAAAAGACAGGTGTCCAACATGACCAGTGACAAGTCAGCTCCAAAACAGTAAAAGATAATATAAATAAGAGTTGTGGGCCTGTTAAAAGGGACAAGTCTAGATTAAGGAGAAAAATAGGAAGTAGTCGGTGGTCTACTAAAAATTCATTATTTTCTAACTTGATCGTCGGAGGGTTGATACCGGCTTTACAGTCGCTGTCTCCTTCTAACCCTATTTTCTGCAGGTTGATCGTGCTTTATTCGGTGGAAATTGAAGAGAGTTCCATCGGTAGTTGAACAGTACTCAGTGGACAGTTGTTGCATCAACATCTATTATGTAACTCTTAGTCCTTCCCATCATCATGAACGATCTGAGATGTAGCACCCCCCGACCCGATCCGGCCGGACCGACCCGGGGCGCGCTACTCGGACTTTCACATCTTTTCAAAACTTCATTTTTACATTTTAAAATCCTTGTGAGCCCATAAAACAATAAATAAACTTTTTACGTAAATCCGACAGAGTGCCATTTGTTTTTCGGACTTTCCAAAACCTGTTTTAACACAATTCAATTCAAAAACAATTCTCAATAACAACACTTCTATATCACTTCAAACAATTGCGCACTCTGCCGTTTAGTGCGACTTATCAATCACAATTTATAAAATAAAACAAACAGACCTTAGTATTTACAAACAGTTTTAATAATAAAAGACATAAATCATAAACTAATTAATTACAAAACATTTTACAAAACGTATTTACAAATTTCCCTGTATATGCATGCTTTCAGAATCTATATACACAACAAAAATGTAGCTACCCAACTGTACAATTCTGTGACTCGGTCTGCAATTCTTCCAGTTCTTCCTTCAATCTCTAGCCTCCTCTGGATTCCTGGTACCTACGCGTTAGAAACAAACTAACGCGCTAAGCATAAAGCTTAGTGGGTGTACTAAAAACTCAATTAAGTAAATTACAATATAATTATTCTTTAAGGAAACAATAAACCACAATATGAGTTTTATTTCTAAATCACTTTCAAAACAATTAAATTTCAGAATCAAAGCATTAAACACTTTCAATCACTTTAGTTTCGATAAGGAGATCAATATACAAATGCTATTAATAAAATCATTCAGTACATTTTTCAATTCCAATCAATTCTGGCCCACTAGAATACTAAACATTCTAGGACTGGAATATGGGTCCACGTGATTGTCCGAGATTGCCCCGCAACAACAATCACTAATATCATCGCGATTGTCCGAGATTGCCCCGCAACAACAATCGCTAGTATCATTGTGATCGTCCGAGATTGCCCCGCAACAACGATCACTAATATCGGTGTGATTGTCCGAGATTGCCCCGCAACAACAATCACACAATGATAACGGCGCAGTACTGCTCAATAAAACCCAGCTGGTATACCAACCTCCTATATCCGTTTCTATGTCTAAGTATCCTAGGGCCGTTTCGGTAAATAATTTTCATAAGCAATACTTAATAAATATACATTTCGCACAATATTTCTCAAGAATATCAACAATATTCATACAAAATATAAATCCTGTATTTTTAACAAAATCGACACAATCGGAATACGATCAAAACGCGATGTAACATAAACTCAGTTCAAAATCAATAATAAGTGCATCAATCATCAATTTTTCATATAAAGCAAACACTTTTCATACCAAAAATCGAAATCGAAAACTATTAACGAATTCGAAAACGAAAAATAAAAACGAGGAACGATATCGAAAACTAAAATGAAAAAGTAAACGAAAAACAGCTCGAAACGATTTCGAAAACGAGAGTACACCTACTTGGAATCCGAGTTTTTCGTTCGAGAATCGCGGTTCCACGATTTTGTTTTCCCTTCCCTTTCCTTTCTCCTTCTTCCTCTTCTTCCTCTTTTTCTTTTCTTTTCTTTCTTCTTCTTCTCTCTTCTTCTTCTTCTTCCTTTTTCTTCTCTCTTTTCTCTCCTTTTCTCTCTTTTTCTCGGTTCTTTCTCTCTCTGTTCTGCTTTCTCGCTTCTGCGAGAAGCTTCTATTTTTTTTATATTTTTTTCGCCATCGCGACCGCCGTCGCGACCTGTGGTCGCGCCACCAGGTCGCGGTGCTCACTGGAGTGCGCGCACCGCCTTCGTCGCGAGCGCGCCTTGGTCGCGCGAGAGCTCGCGCTGCTCACTGCCAATTTTTGACAATTTCATCGCGAGCAGTCCATCGCGACCTGTGGTCGCGGTACTCACTGCCAGGTTTTGCCATTTTCATCGCGAGCAAGCCATCGCGACCTGTGGTCGCGGTGACTGGTCGCGGTACTCACTGCCAGATTTTTGCGTTTTTCACCGCGAGCGAGCCATCGATCAAAAATTCATATATCACATAGATCAAAAATTCATCACCCGAAATCCGGGATGTTACATGAGATCTGACACAGACCTCCTTACTGTCCTCAAAGGTGGTAATTGCCGAGGATGAGCAGAAGAGTGTCATTGACGAAGGTCCTGAGTGGGGCAAGTACCATGGACAAAGTGGCGATCAGCGGAGGACACAGAAATTGGGCTTTTGTCAAGAGAATTGCCGCAAGCAAGGTCTTTAAGACTCGGTGGAGAGGAATCCACGTTTGGGAGTTCTTCTTGTTGTACTTCGTAATGCATTTCCACTTTTTCTTTTTTCCTTTGTTTGTTTGGAAATGGTTTTACTGATTTGTTAGAAGGGGATTTTTGGGGGGTAGAAATGGAGCTCTTGACATTTGTATCCATACCGTTCATTTGATGGACGGATGGGATCTTATTATTTGAAACAATTTTCTTGGCGGGATTTTTATGGAGCATCATGTACTGTGCACCAAGAAGATGCAGCCACCGAAGAACTAAGAAAGCTAGCTACCTAAGATGAAAAAAATTGAGTAAGTTAGAGGAATGAGAGATGTGAATGGTCAAAATCAATTTTATAAGCATTTGGATGTAAATCAGCCATCAGGTCTCGAAAGACGAGACACCACTAATGCATTTAGCTGTCAAATGTGAAGAGCCACATAAAAAATAATAATAATAATAAACTAAGAATAAAATAGATATATAAACACACACACATATATATATATATATATAAAAAATAAAGTGCACATATATTTTTTGAGCTAGTGAATTACTAATGGCAATGATGGCAAGGTGCTCCGAATGAGTGAATAATATTAAATTGTAATAAAAGCAGAGAAAGACCCATCACCTCCCCGATGGAAGGCAAGAAAGCATTTAATGCAGAAATGAATCCTCAAAAGAAAATTTTATCACACTGGGGAAGTCCACCGAATAATAAAATTTAGCGGACATGATGGTACTAAAGTCGAGTAATGACAAAAACTCAAGGGAAGTTGACACATGGCGCACAAGTCATCACGCTGATCCACCGAACACTACTTAGAGGATGCAACGACACCATCACTCGATAGGTGCTTCGATGGACATTGAACCACAGATGAGCAAGATGAAAGGCCATGTACAGTAGCGCCAATTGACACGTAATGAAGCGCAGTAACACACTCATGGGAACAGTAAAATATGTCAACTCAAGAAACTTCACTGTGCCAAAGGACAGGTGTCCAACTTGACCAGTGACAAATCAGCTCCAAAATAGTAAAAGGTAATATAAATAAGGGTTGTGGACCTGTTAAAAGGGACAAGTCTAGATTGAGGAGAAAAATAGGAAGTAGTCAGTGGTCTACTAAAAATCCATTATTTTGTAACTTGATTGTCGGAGAGTTGATACCAACCCCACAGTCGGTGTCTCCTTCTGACCCTATTTTTTGCAGATTGATTGTGCTTTATTCGGTGGAGATTGAAGCGAGTTCCATCGGTGGTTGAACAGTACTCGGTGGGCAGTTGTTGCATCAACATCTATTATGTAACTCTCAGTCCCTCCCATCATCCTGGACAATATGAGATCTGACACAGACCTTCTTACTGTCCTCAGAGGCGGTTATTGCCGAGGATGAGCATAAGAGTGTCGTTGGTGAAGGTTCTGGGTGGGGCGAGTACCATGGACAGAGTGGCGGTCAGCGGAGGACTCAGAAATTGGGATTTTGTCAAGAGAATCGCCGCAAGCAAGATCTTCAAGACTCGATAGAGAGGAATCCACGTTTGGGAGTTCTTCTTGTTGTACTTCGTGATGCATTTCCACTTTTTCTTTTTTTCATTTTTTTGTTTGGAAACGGTTTTGCTGATTTGTTAGAGGGGGATTTTGGCGGGTATAAATAGAGCTCTTGACATTTGTATCCATACCGTTCATTTGATAGACGGATGGGATCTTATTATTTGAAACAATTTTCTTGGTGGGATTTTTATGGAGTATCATGTAGTGACAAGGCTAGCCCTGGACCGGGGCGCATGGGGCGACGGCCCAGGGCCCCAAGCCTAGGAAGGAACCAATATTTCATAATTTTATTATACATATAAAACTAACAAATAGTGTTATATAGGGTACATATTAATTTTTCGCAACAACAGTCCTTATTGCTCATTGGTAGAGTGTCAATCTTGTAACTTAGAAGTCTCCAGTTCAATCTTGCATAGGGTCAACTTTAATAGAAATTTTTTAATCAAAATTAGTCAGGGCCGCCCCGGGCCTTCAAAAGCTCAGGGTCGGCCCTGAATAGGGTTGACACTTTTGTGTGTAAGAATATTCTCTATTTTATTTATGGGTTAATAATATAAAAAGATGGATCATGTTACCCATACAACATATTTAACTATATAAGGTGATTGTACTTACTAATAAGTTTCAGACTTTTTTTTTTCTTTTCTTTTTTTAAAAATTTAACACCTAATGAGTAAGGGTAGACCCCTTTGATGGCTAAAGGCCTTCCTGAATTTTTTTTTTCCTAAATTCAATATTTAATTTAAATGTAAAAAATTTAAATTATATATATATATATATATAATAATAGATTCTGCAACCCCTTCCCCCCCCCCCCCCCCCCCCCCCCCCCCCCCCCTTTTTTTTCCCTTTTTGTTTTCTCATTCTGCCCCTGCTGATGGGTTAGAGGGCTGTCGGAACGGACTCATCGAAATTAACCCTACTAGTATAGCCCGGATTCACCAAAATTAAATTCTACTAGCATAGTCTGAATATCTATTTTCATATTGGGTATCAATTTTTAAATCGAAAGTCATTTACTCTCAACATTGGAAGAAGCCGTCTACTTTCAATACTGGAAGAGGTTTCCCCACACTATTGCTATTTTTTGGGCAATGGTGTGACAATATTTATAATGCAAGGTTTGAACCTTGGTGGATCGAGAGAATTTGTAAAGCTCTAACCATCAAAGCAATTGATCTTTAGCAATTCCAGACTTTCTCTTAATTTCAAGTAGTTTGTGACTTTTTTTATTTTTAATTAATTTAGTCTCCATATTTTTTACAAGTTACAATTATCACATAAGTTTTTGACTTTTCAGATGTGACCAAAATGGTCCCTCTTACAATCAAACAGAATTTGTGAAAGTACATTTAACACATTAATTTGTCTTATTTGAGTAAAATTAATTAAAATAAAAATAAATAACTTAATATATATATATATATGATAAAATAATATTTCTATTATTTAATAAGAAAATAATAATAATATTTTAAAAAAAAATTAAATTACTGTAAATATAAATTTATATTTATAAATAATTAAAAATGTTAAATTAAAAAAGATCAAACCATCTTCGACTACTTAGTTTTGTCTTTTTCCATGTCAAACACATTACACATGTCAATTTTTATAATACAATTTTACCCTTACAATATTTAAAGTGGACTAATCGTTAGTTAGATTGCCTAATTTGATACTTATGAAAAATATAAGGATCGGTTTGGTCAAAAAAAAAAAATCATAAATTGGAATTAAGAAAAATATTACTTATTTAGTAATTGTCCTATAATTATATTTTGTTTTTTCCTTTTAGAGCATATAAACACTTCTCAACTATTACTTAAAATTAAAAGGAAAGTCTTTTCTAATTTTCTCTAAGATAACATAAGCAATTTAATTTTTATGTCTCAACCATCTCACTAAAAAATATTTAAAAATATCAAATATGTTTTTGTTTTTTTTTTTAATCTGACACCTTATTAAATAATTTAAACACAGCCCGAACATTTACTTCTATTTCGAAAGTCGTCTACTCCCAACAATGGAAAGAGTTTACCCACACAATTAGATTTTTATGGGCAATTTTGAGAATAATATGTACACTACCAAAGTGTTGAACCTTAGTGGTTTGAAAGAGTTTGAGACTCCTCCAACCACCAAGGTAAAAAACCTTTGTATATCAAATATGTTGTTATGACTTTTTTTTATTTATGATAAATTTAATAAAATCTGCTTATAAATAAAATTTGAACAAAATTTAACACTATAACTTTTTTTTTCTTTTTTTTTTACATTTTTCCTATATCTCACTCTTTTATTTGATACTTCATATTCAATAAAATCGGGAAAATATTTTGTGAAATTTATATAAGCTAATGGACTAATGCACTTAACTAAAAGTTGTCAAAAATCAAACTTGTAGTGTTTGATCTCGTTAGATCTTGATAGACATCTTATCCAATTAGTATTACATTTTATTTTATTTTAAATTAAAGAAAGGGCAAATTACAGTTAGTACCCTGACGTTTGGTCACATTGCAATAAAATCATAAAGTTAGTTTTAATTACACATTAGTACCCTTGATTAACTGGTTGACCGTTAAAGTTAACGGTCAACCAATAGTCAAAGGATAATATGGTCATTTTTACCTTAATTATTTAAAAAAATAAAAAAAAATTAAATAAATCTTCACCTTCCATCAATCTTGAGGGACGATGGAGATCCATGTTTTTAAAAAAGGGCGAATTGCACTCAAGTACCCTGACTTATAACGTAATTGCACGTTTAATGCCAGTTTTGCCATAATTGCACTCGAGTACCCTGTAATCCATTGACCGCCGTTAAAGTAACGGTTGACCAAACGGATTCAGGTAAAATGACGAGACTGCCCCTGTAAAGGAACCCAGATCTGACTTTTCAAAAAAAAAAATTTCCTTTGCAGGGGCAGTCTCGTCATTTTACCTTAATCCGTTTAGTCAACCGTTACTTTAACGGCGGTTAACGAATTACAGGGTACTCAAGTGAAATTATGACAAAACTGACATTAAACGTGCAATTACGTTATAAGTCAGGGTATTTGAGTGCAATTCGCCCTTTTAAAAAATATTATTTTTTTCATTTTTATTTAATTTGATTTTTTAATTATGGATAATTATCTCATTTCACACATAAATTATGATCAAACCGTTATGTTTGATTAGATCAAATGGCGATAGGGTACAAAATTAAGGCTAAACTTACAATTTTGTTGCAATATAATCAAAATATCAGGGTACTTTATTACAATTCATAAAAAAAAAAAAAAAAAGTAAAAGTTGTCAAGCTATCTGGGCTTGGGCCCATCACCGGTGGCAAACCAATGGACTAATGCAGTTGGTCAAATTTATATAAAGCGGAACCAGCCCAAACCTACTCTCATCTGATCACATCTCATGTTTGCCCATTTGAGGTTTTTGTGGGTTCAAAGTCGATCAAATTTGGCAAAACTCGATTGATCTACTATTATTTGGTTAATTTATAGGATTTAAAACCCATTTAGAATTAAAATCTAAATTCCACTTCGAAAAATATCAGCATTCAATCCAATTCATCAAGTAGAGAATAGCTTAATTTGTGTTTGTATGAGAGAATTTGGAAGGAAATTAATTTTTATCTTTTGTGCTAATAACTTTCAATTATTTAATATGGATTATTTTAGAGGAAATTCCTTACTTCAGCATGTTTTTTTTTAGAAAATCACATTTCGCCATTCTCAAAAAGTTATATTTTCTTATTAACATTTACTACCGAATTGACACAAATGCCCTTAACTTCTATGTTTACGTACTGGAATATCCATGGATAGTATGTATGAAATTAGAGTTCTTTTTATTAAAGCGGTACTAGTGTTACAAAAAGTATTAAAATAGGTGTTATTTTTTACAAAGTAATAACTCTCTTTACTTCCTAGCGAAAAACGAGCAAAACCTCTTCGTCGACGAGCAAAGACGAACCCCCCACTTCTTCTTCTAAAATCAATATCGGCATTTTATCTCTCTACATTCGAATCTGTCTCTAGGAAGTCTCTCTCTCTAGAATTAGATTTACAAGCCAATGAGCGGTTTCAATTTCAGTTCCCTCTTGTTTTAGGTTTACAGGTTGTTTGGGTCTTCGACTTATATAGGGTATTTTTATCCAAAATCATTTTTTATGAATTAATAAAAGGGATATTCCTATTTTTTCCCCCTAACGATTCTATCACTGATATTTTATCCCCTCATATTTTAGAAATAGTAATTTTTTTTCACTATAGTTAACTTTCCATCCAAAAAGTAATATGATAACAAAAACAGTAAGTAAAAAGACTTAATTACCCTTGAAACATTAAACCGTAAATAAAAACAGCAAGCAATATGTTTCAAGGGTAATTAAGTCCTTTTACTTACTATTTTTATCATCATATTGCTTTTTGGATGAAAAGTTAACTTTATGGGGAAAATGACAATTTCTAAAACGTGATGTGTAAAGTATCGTTGACTGAATCGTTAAGAGAAAAAATAGGAACATCCCTTAATAAAAAGATGACATTTTAAGAGTGTCTGTTTTTGAAGTCTCTATTAATTGCAAAGCTCTTTATAAAATTTGGCCGTTCTTTTATGTGATCTAGGGAGGACGCATTATTAGATTGAGACAGTGTGCAAGCATGCAGTTGTCTACCACCCATTCTCCACTAGAGACTTTCTCAATATTTCCAGACTAATACGTCATCAACATTGGTTTAATGCATATGGAAAAAAAAAACAAAAAAATGACTAATTAACATATAAATTAAATGCTATCTTTGACTCTGTACCTGCCCTTTCCTTGCAACAAAAGCAAAATCTAAAATTTCACAGCACGTTGAGAAAAAATGAACAATGTTGATGAACTACCACAAGAATGCACTCTGTCATCTACTTACTCCAATTCTCTATAAAAGAGAGTCTCACCAAATGCAACTCATTAAAAACTAGCTTACAAGTTTCATCCAAGGATTCTCTTCCACTTCTTTTTTTCTTTTAAACACACAGTATTTATACACTTGAAACTTTGGCACATAACACAGCATATTAATGGTGTTATATAACTCGGTTTCATCAATATCAGCCAGTCAAAATATTATTACACAAGCCATGGCCATGAAGAGTACTTACTACTACAGGGTGGCCTTAACGGTTGTAGTTTTCTCTATTGTTGTTAGCTTAAGTTGTTTGGCAGAGGCAGCTGATGATAACAATGGAAGCTTGGGTGCTTCTTTTATTTTTGGTGATTCTTTAGTGGATGCTGGGAACAATAACTATTTGCCAACACTATCTAAAGCGAATATCAGACCAAATGGGATCGATTTTAAAGCATCTGGAGGGAACCCTACTGGCAGGTATACCAATGGAAGAACCATTGGTGACATTGTAGGTATGCTCTTATATATGATCAGGTTATATATATATTTACCCCAGGCTTGTTTTCTGTATTTATAAGAACATCTAATGAATTTTGATTTATGATTTTTCAGGAGAAGAACTGGGAGCACCAAACTATGCTGTTCCATATTTGTTTCCAAATTCCACTGGAAAATCTATATTATATGGTGTGAATTATGCATCTGGAGGAGGAGGGATCTTGAATGCAACTGGGAGAATCTTTGTTAGCACTCTTTTTTAATTATTAATTGATTTCATAAACAAGTAAAAATATTGTTCAAAGGTAATCTAATAAAAAAATCCATACACATAATTCATTTGTGTGTATGCATATATTATTTTACAGGTTAATAGGCTGGGAATGGATATTCAAGTTGACTATTTCAACAACACCAGGAAACAGTTTGATAAATTGTTGGGTGCATCCAAGGCAAGAGACTATATCATGAAGAAGTCCTTCTTCTCAATCACAATTGGAGCAAATGATTTTCTCAACAATTATCTCCTCCCAGTTCTCTCCATTGGAGCTAGAATATCACAGAGCCCCGACGCCTTTATAGACGACATGATCAATCATTTACGAGACCAGCTCACGGTACCTAAAAAATCAAATCATCAATCTTTCTCCATCTCCAATATTTCGTACAAATTTTAATGTGGTTGCATTTTGAACATGTTTTCATTATTGTTTTCTTCTTCATGGATTGGCAGAGGCTTTATCGGTTGGATGGTCGGAAGTTTATTGTGGGAAACGTGGGTCCAATCGGGTGCATACCGTATCAGAAGACCATAAATCAGTTGAAGGAAAACGAGTGTGTGGAATTGGCAAACAAGCTAGCACTTCAGTACAATGGCAGGTTAAAAGATTTGCTCACTCAACTGAACGAGAACCTCCCTGGTGCCACTTTTGTTTATGCCAATGTATATGATCTCGTCATGGAACTTATCACAAATTATGGAAAACATGGTAAGTACTGCATGGAGTTCATATTAGTATTTTAAACAAATTTTGTATAGTTACAGATTCTGTACAGTAGAATGACTCTGATATTAATTTGTGGTACGTACAGGATTTACAACGGCAAGTAAAGCTTGTTGTGGAAACGGAGGGCAATTTGCAGGGATAATTCCATGTGGACCGACATCTAGTATGTGTCAAGACCGCGACAAGCACGTATTCTGGGATCCTTATCATCCAAGTGAGGCTTCCAACCTTATAATCGCCAAACAACTGCTCGACGGAGAAAAAAAGTACATATCTCCGGTGAACCTAAGACAGCTTCGAGATCTCTAGCTGGTTCTATGTACTTTTCGTGCATCATATAAAATTTTATACAGATGTAGCTTTTCCTTTTCTCTCGTTATTGGTTTGTGTTTATCTTTCTTTCCTTTTTGTAATAAGTTTTGAGACTTGCAAGCGTTATTGAACGTGTGAAAATTATGAATGGTAAAAGTTGTTTAGGAATTAAATTTCCCTTTTGATGCTTGCAAGCATCAAAGTGCATACTTGTAATTCATTGTAAGATTGATGATCAGGGTAGTTGATCTGCCTAGCTATACCTATACATGTTGCAAGCTCAAAGCACCACACGAAAACTATACATACCCAAAGTCCAAGACCTACGTAGCCTTCTTCAGCTATGTATAATTATTCCTCTTCTGACATGAGCTTGTGCTGTCATTAGTGACATGTACCATTAGATCATTAAGAGTTCAGCACAAGCTCAGATCCTGATCAGAGGGTGTGGATCGGATAATATCGAATATTAGAACCAATGAATTAAAATCTATATTTGTTTTAATAAATGTCTCAAAATCAAGAGAAACAACATTAAATAAGCAAACAGCAACTGATCTTATTGCAAACAGCAACTGATCTTATTGAAAAGCCCACAATAAACCTAAACTCAAAACTGAAAGGGCCCATCTAGCCAGTTAATAAGACAATCAAAAAGACGAAAAAGCCCAATCAGATCAAAATATTGTATAAAGTTAAAATTATCAAAAACCTTATAAAGTTATGAATTTTTATTTTTAACCGTGAGTCACAAACAGTTTGATTGTTTTTAATCAAGCTTGAATTTATTTTTTCACCCCATAGTCCAGCCTAAACAATTACAAAAATTATCTAGGGATGTATTTCACGTTGAATATGGAGGTATTTCAGGATGTGCATAGTTGGATGTTTTTCATAGGGGGAATTGCAATAACGCTCCGTGAATATAGGTGTAATTGTACAAAAATCTGAAAATATGTGATAATAGTAATAACTCCTCTTTAATCAGTTGATCGACCGTTGTATACCGTTTAAATAAAGTTTATTAGTAAGATGGGAAGGGTACTTGTGTCTTTATACATTACTGAGATATAAAATGAATAAAATTTAAAATTTAAAACTTGAAACATCAACTAAATTCCATCAGGTACGGTGGCGCTCATTTGGTTTCATTAGTTAGCGCGAATTCTAGATTTTTTTTTCATTTTCTTCTTCTTCAACAATAATTCTATAATATTTTTTTCATCATTTTTCATCAAAAAAATTTTCATCTTCTTCTTCTTCAACAATAATTTCAAAATATTTTTTTCATCATTTTCATTAAAAAAAAATTTCATCAAAACAAATCTAGATTTTATTCTTCTCATCTTTCCCAACAATCCACCCAAAAACAATTAAAACTACAACACATCCACACCCAAAAATAAACATCACAACCAGTCAATCACAACCACAACCACAAAAAAATAAAAATGCAAAGGTGAAACGAATCTGCTCCACCTGCAGATGGCCGCTCCATCTGCGCATAGATGGAGCGCCGCTCCATCACCGATGGAGCGGTTCAATCTGAAGAAGAAGATGATGATGATGAAACAAATCTGCTCCACCTGCAGATGGCCGCTCCATCTGCGCACAGATGGAGCGCAGTGATTGAACGGTTCAATCTGAAGAAGAAGAAGAAGAAGAAGAAGAAGAAGGTGATGGAGCGGTTCAATCTGAAGAAGAAAAAGATGATGATGAAACAAATCTGCTCCACTTGCAGATGGCCGCTCCATCTGCGCACAGATGGAGCGCGGTGATTGAGCGGTTCAATCTAAAGAAGAAGAAGAAAAAGAAAAAGAAGAAGAAAAAGAAGGTGATGGAGCGGTTCAATCTGAAGAAGAAGATGATGATGATGATGATGAAACAAATCTACTCCACCTGTAGATGGCCGCTCCATCTGCGCATAGATGGAGCGCGGTGATTGAGCGGTTCAATCTGAAGAAGAAGAAGAAGAAGAAGGTGATGGAGCGGTTCAATCTGAAGAAGAAGAAGATGATGATGAAATAAATCTGCTCCACCTGCAGATGGCCGCTCCATCTGCGCACAGATGGAGCGCGGTGATTGAGCGGTTCAATCTAAAGAAGAAGAAGAAAAAGAAAAAGAAGAAGAAAAAGAAGGTGATGGAGCGGTTCAATCTGAAGAAGAAGATGATGATGATGATGATGAAACAAATCTACTCCACCTGTAGATGGCCGCTCCATCTGCGCATAGATGGAGCGCGGTGATTGAGCGGTTCAATCTGAAGAAGAATAAGAAGAATGGATCAGATATGGAGGTTTCAACAATAAAACCCAGTAAAGAAGAAGAAGAAGAAGAAGAAGAATGGATCAGATGTGGAGGTTTCAACAATAAAACCCAGTAGTGGAGAAGATGGTTCCAGAAATCTGGAACCATCATTTTTTTTTTTTTGACATCTAATCTATTGGATGGAGATATTTTTATCTCATATAATGGACCAGAAGAAGAAGAAGAAGAAGAATGGATCAGATGTGGAAGTTTCAACAATAAAACCCAGTAATGGAGAAGATGGTTCCAGAAATCTGGAACCATCATTTTTTTTTTTTTTTGACATCTAGCCTATTGGATGGAGATATTTTTATCTCATTTAATTGACCAGATCTCATCTAGTCCATTTTTTAAGGGCTTTTTTTTGGAATTGTTTTTAATTATTTTAATGGTTTAATGGGAAATGAAAGTTTTTGTGTAAAAAAATTGAATTTCATTAAGGGTAGAATGGTCAAACTGTTAAAATATTAACAACCACATCAATTGTTAAACACCAATCACATTACCTCACATCAACCGTGATATTTAAACGGTGCACAATGGTCGGTCGACTGGTCAAAAGGGAGTTATTACTATTATCATATATTTTTATATTTTTGTACAATTACGCCTATATCCACGGGGAGTTATTACAATTCCCCCTTTTTCATATTAGATATGAGACGTATTTCCTGTTACATAGAGGGAAAATGTATTTCAAAATCAGAGAACTAAACAAGAAATTAAGCATAAAAAATATAAACCCAACAAAACAAAACAGAAATTAAAAGTTTTACAAGTAATTAAGTAACAATAAATCAATTAATAAGCTTCAATCACAGACTCCACAACAATCAACAAATCTATAATATAATATTAAAAATGTTAAACAAAATGAAACACTAATACAAACAAACAAACGATGGACAATTTAATGCACAAAAATGAACAAACAAATTTAGAATAATAGAAAAGAAGTGAAAATAAAAGTGAAAAGCCCTAACCCAAGAAGGGTTTCGAGGAGGGGAAATCTTAGGTTCTATGGAATAAACTAGAAAATGAACTGTAATCAGCACAAAAATAAAGCAAAACATGTAATTTGTCCAAAAACTAAAGCAATACCTATAAGAAGAAAAATAAAATAATAAGCATCAGAAAAAAATAAAAGTAAATCAAAGAAAAACAAACTGGAAAATGAAAAAAGAAGTCGTCTTCATTGGTCTTTCTTCATTTTCCAATGGAATTAGGTTACCAGTCAAGTTAGGTTACCTTTAGAAGACGATCGGACAGGCACAATGCGGCGAGGAAGCAAGTAACAGTAGGTGCGGCGCGACGAGGAAGCAAGGACATGCATGGGTGAGGTGAGTGAAAGTGTGGGATGTGGATTCGGTGAGTGAAGATGAGGGTGAAAGAAGGTAAGGACAAATAAGGGAGAGGCACGGCAGGGCTGCAACGATCGGTGACCTTAGGGTTTGAAGTTGAGAGAACGGCATGTGGGTGAGTTGAGAGAAGGTGAAAGGGAAACAAATATGATGAAATGAAAGTTAGGGTTCCTTTTTTTATTTATATACTCTGAGTATCTAGGTCAAACCGGTTTTGGGCTAACCAAACCGTTTTTACATGGTTTTTCTTAAAATCAAAACTAAATAGAATCAAACTCAAACACAAAACCGACTCAAACTAAAAAATACAATTCAAATCGGTTTTCATGTCCACCCCTATCTATACGTATAGTATTATATTGAATTGAATTACTATTGGATAATACTGGATTAAATTTAGTATTCTAAGTTATTCAGCATTCGATCATATAAAGATTTTGAATTAAATGGTCATAATTTTTGTAAATGCTGAGATCTACTTAAGAGATTTGGGGACCTTAAGTCGAATAGAAGTATGACCAACAACCTGAACAGTAGAAAAAAAGATTTTGTGCTTTTTGGGACACTGGAGTGGTGCCAGTCAAATAGTCTCTGACGCCTAAGTTAGATTGAGAATTTGAATAAAGGAGGATAGAAAAGGGGATTACCACCTAGAATAATCATACGTCGAGCGTAAGTTCGAGGGCTCGGAGTTGACTATGTCGAACGTGGTTGAATGGCAATTAGGTCGTGTGAAAGTTTAATAGCTTGATAGCAGAGTGACGGCTTTGATAAAAAAATGCTTGACCCCTCTTTATAAAGCCATAGGGATGTATTTATAGCAATATGTGTTTTGCCGTTGGAGAGGTGATTGAAGATGTCCTATTTCGAGATATCAGAGATTCCTGTCATCTCGGAGTAGTAGTTTGACTGATCAAGTGTTTGAATTATTTGACTCAATCAATACTTAACTTCGTCAATATACAGGTTAGCTCTTGGGCCTCGTCGACTGCTAGACTTTGACTATTTGGGCTTTGTTGACCAATTGGGCCAGTTTGGGCTGTGTGTATCTTGGGCTTATTTTTTTAGTCTAAACCTTTTGAACTATTTTTTACCATTACTTTTAATTTAAATATAAAATTTTTAAAATATATTTTTAAATAATTAAATAAAACTAAAAAAATTGAAAATAAAATCTTAATAGAAGAGGTGTGGCCTTCTCCATTGAGGATCTCCAATGGCGCCCTAAACAAAGGACATAGCCGGCGTAAGGCCATCTACAATCATACTCTAATTATCCAATTTAAAGATTAAAACATCTCCAATCACATTCTAAATTGTTGTTCCCAAAAAATACCAAATGATGATTGGCAAATGGATCTTCCAATTTGGAGATCCACTATTTCAATATCCATTACTTTTTCAACATTATATATTCCACTATTACCTTTCCATCCATTCTTTAAATAAATTTTTTTCCTCCAATATCCTTTTTAAATTTTTAACTAAACTCAATTAACTTATTATAACTTTTTATTTATAAATGTAATTAGCATAAAAATTATATTATTAGAAATATTTTGTTGAAATCTTTCAAGTGAATATAATATTGACTATATTTTAATTATTTTTTAAATTTTCATTTATTACATCTATTTATTAATCAATAACCTAATAATTATTTTATTTAAAATTAAATTATTTAAAAGCTTCAATATATATATATATAATTATCATTTAATATAATAATTAACTAAAAATAATTTAGTAAAATAAAAATAATTACATTAATATCTACAAATAAAAATAATAGAACTAAAATAACCACAAAATAAGTACATGAAAATTAAATTAAAACCAATTATTAAAATTAGGTAGATGAAAGATTTAATTATTAAAAAATTAAAATTAAAATTGTTACATGTAAAATAGTTAGGTATAAATATATTATGAGAGTAAATTATTAATAAAGTTAGAAAAAATATAATTTATAAAGTAAAAAAATAATAATATTTTATTATTTAGATATTGTAAAATGAAGTATAGTTGGAAATGTAAATTTATAGAAATCGAATATTCTTAAAATATTTTATTTTGAATCTCTATTTTGATGAAAAAAATAGAGTACCATTGGAGATGGCCTAAGAGAGAAGGATTGCTTCTTAATGGAGGCCTAGCCTCCTATAAAAAGGAGGCTACCTGAGGCCAACCTCCATTTCATGACGGAGGACATTGATGTAAAATTTTATTTTTATTTTATTAATTTTTAATTATTTTAATAATAAAAAATCAATAAAATAGAATATACCTCTTTCCACTGTATAATTTAATATAATTCAAAAAGTATAAACTCATGAAACCGTATATAATTTATTACAAGTATAGAATATTATTTTTCTCAAAAAAAAAAAAAAGTATAGAATATTATTAAATGACATATAGTATTAAATAACACTGTATAATGTATAAAGTCATGGTCAGGTGCGCCAAACAAGCCTGTGCCGAGAAGAATCCAAAATCGAACGAGCCAATTATCCAAAGCGCCAAAATTGTGGTCTGTTGTATTTGTGAGAGAGAGAGAGAGAGTGTCTCTATGTATCGATGTAGAAATTTGATTTTTGAGGATTGAGAAAGGGAGTTGGGTTTGGTGGGACAGTGCCGACAGAATCATGAGTGTCGGGCAGCGTGGGGTGCAATTATTGGGTCTTCCCTCTGATTTCGGACGCGTCGTGTTCGCATCAGATTCCTCCTCCGTACTCCCTCTAATCTCTTATCTCTTGCCGGATTTTGCGCTCCACTGTTCCCATTACCAAACAAAACTGTTTCCTTGATTGGACCAACACAATCTTCCTCTTCTTTTCTCTCCCATCCACCCTCCATCCTCCTCCGTTTCATCTCATCAACGGCTATTACTCTTCGTTTTGGGACATTACTCCACCCTACTATTATTATTATTATTTTTGGATGGAGAATTTAAACTGACAATTTAATTTTTCAGTTAAAAGGTATAATTAATGTTAGGTTATGTCTGTAATTACAACTCTACTATTAACTTTAATGATAATTTATATATTTATATATACTATTCGGTTTAAGAAAGTATTAAAATTGATTGAGATGAGTCAGTGAGATAAAATTGAAACCATGGTGGCGAGATCTACTACTATGGTGGGATGCTAATAATATGAAATATACACTCAATTATTTTTGTATTGTATTTGAGAGAATTTGATAGTTAAAAAAAATAATATATTTTTTAGTATGTGTTTTATATCACATGTGTTTTTCAACCAAAGAACATGTAATGTTTAGGAATCCTCTAATTTAAAATAAAATTATTCAAGTTCTTAATTTTTTTTATTAAGAAAAAATCATTCTTATACTATTTTAAGTGTTTTTTTTTTTATAAAGATAAATGAGTAATTAATTTTCAATTTAAAAAAAATCTGAAATTTAGTATTTTAAATACAAAAACCTTCACGAACCTTATATTCCATCCTATAAAAAAAGAATATAATCTAAGATAGAAGAGACCTATGAGTGTGTGTGAAAGAATATAAATGTTGGGTTTGATTATTTCAAACATGCAAATGCAATATAGACAAATTCACAACCCCTTTCTTTTCACTAAGACTTTTATGTATGTGTCATTATTCGGTCCACCACACCCCATATTTACAAATCATAGCTCTCTCTCTCTCTCTATATATATATATCTATCTATCTATCCATCACAATTCACAAGCCGACAAGCCGAACTACTATTTATACATAGCTTATTTTCTAAAATTATCGTAATTCGAGGCAGAGGCAGAAATTTATGTAAATGAAAAAAATGTGTTGAGAATGTAAATTCTGTATATTGATTGTGTGAACAATGTACAATAGAGGAGACCATATATAGGCGATGTACAGGAAATGGACTAAGCCCAATGGGCTAATACAGGACTAAGCCCAATGGGCTAATACTAAACTAAAGTTATATACTAACATCCCCCCTCAAACTCGAGGTGGCAATGAGGAAGCCAACTGGAGTTTGGATATAAGATCTCGAAGACGACCAGGCGGGTGAGACTTGGTGAAAGTATCAGCAGGCTGGTCAGCAGAGGAGATGGAGAACAACTTTAGAATGCCTTTCTTGAGATGCTGACGAGTGATGTGGCAGTCGATCTCAATGTGTTTGGTGCGTTCATGGAAGACATCATTATGAGCAATGTAGATAGCACTACGATTGTCACAATAAATAGGAGTAGCAGTGGGCTGTGGAGCATCCATGTCAGCCAAGAGCCAACGAAGCCAGATAAGTTCGCAGGTGGTGCCAGCAAGGGCACGATACTCAGCCTCGGTACTGGAACGGGAAACAACATCCTGCTTTTTACTACGCCATGAGACAAGAGAAGTACCCAACATGAAACAGAAACCTGTGATAGAACACCGATCAGTCGGATCACCTGCCCAATCCGCATCTGAATAAGCATGGAGCTCGAGAGAAGACCGAGAGGAGTAGTGTAGACCATGATAAAGAGTGCCCTTGACATATCGAAGAATCCGAATAACGGCAGCATAATGGACAGAACGAGGGGCATCCATGAACTTACTAACCATACCTACAGCATGCGAAATATCTGGACGCGTAACAGTGAGATAGATCAGACTACCAACCAACTGACGATAGCGAGTAGCATCAGATATAGGTTCACCATCCAAGGGAGTGAGCTTAGCATTGCCCAATTCGCCGCTGCTGCTGCACACCTGCGCAACACCTCCTCGCTTCCTGCGACGCCGTTTTCGCCATTCGCGACCTTTCTCGCCAACCTGCTGCTGCTGCTGCTTCGATCTTCCACGGCGTCATCGACGCTGCTGCTGCTGCTGCTGCTTCGAGTTCGCCGCTGCTGCTCTTTCTTCGTTCACCGGTTCCGCTGCTTCCTTCGCCGCTGCTGCACCTGGTTCTGCTGCTGTCTTCGTTCCACGGCGTCGACTCTGCCTTGCACACCGCAAACGACGCCGTTGGAGCTGCGCCGCACGCCAACACCGCTCCGCTGCAGCTGCTGCTCCCTTTCGCGGCTCCTCATCGCCGTTTGGAGCCACACAGCCGCGTCATCGTCGAAGTTGTGCCGCTGCCACCTTCAAACCAGAGCTTGGACCTTTGAAACAGAGGTAAAATGGTGCGGCTGCCAATTTCAACAATTTCATTTGAAATTGGTTTAGTTTGGTAAATTACCATTTGACCCCTCAAATTGGTAAAATTATTATTTTTACCCTGCCACGTCAGCCCTATTGCCACATCAGCGCCACTGCCACATCAGCCCTACTGCCACGTCAGCGCCACTGCCTCGTCAGCAAAAAAAAAAAAAAAAAAAAAAAAAAAAAAAAAAAAAACTATCTTGCTCAGTTTTTCGCATAGATTCTCATTTTGAGCTCCGTTTCTCCAGTTGAGGTCGCCATTCTTCATTATGGTGCAACAAAACGAACGAGATATCATTCGTCCTATCAACATTCGCCAAGAGACAGTCAAGGAGTTCATTTCTAAGGAGAACCGTCGGCCTACTCATCACATGTCATCTTCTGATCATGTATTGGCTACACCATCTCCACAGTCTCCTATTGCCACATTCACTGCTCCTCCGCAAATAAACTCTGGGCGACTCACCTCTCAGTCTTCCAAAGGTACTCGCTGCAAGTTTTGCCGTGCTAGAGGCCATGACATCTCAGTTTGTCGCAAACTACAGAAATTTTTGCAAAAGCGGAATATACCTTCTTTTCCTCAGGCAGCTGCTGTATGTCCTCCAGCTCCATTGGCTCTTACAGGTCCATCTTTGGCTTCCTCACTTACTACGGCAGATATTGAGGCAGTACTTCAACAGGTTTTATCTCGAACTTCCACTGCCCTTTCTGTCACCTCAGGTAAACAACCTTGGTTTTTTGATACTGCATGTTGTAACCATATGACTCCTGATGAATCCCAATTTTCTGATAAGGCGTCTTTAGAACATCCTATCACTATTTACACTGCTGATGGAACTCCTATGCCTGTTAGTCATAAAGGAAAAATTTCCTCTTCTGGTTTATCTCTTAGTGACACTTATCATATCCCAAAGTTGTCTCTCAATTTGCTTTCTGTTGGTCAACTTTGTGAATTAGGCATAGATATTCTCTTTACTAATCATGGTGTGTATGTGCAGGATCCCCGGACGGGTCAAGTGCTTGGGACAGGCCGTAAGGTTGGTCGTATGTTTGAGGTTTATGACTTGAAGATCCCTTCACAAGTTGCTTCGGCCGCTGCTACCATTGCCACCCCATCACCTGATCTATGGCATGCTCGTCTTGGTCATCCATCCTTATCTCGTCTTCAGTTTTTAGCTTCTCAAGGTCATTTAGGTTCAATTCAGTTTCAAAAATTTGATTGCCCTTCCTGTCATTTTGGTAAGCAAACAAAATTGCCCTTTAGTAATAGTGTCTCATTTTCTTCGGCACCTTTTGATCTTATACATTCTGATATATGGGGTCCTGCCCCTGTTCCTACTGAGGGGGGGTCTAGATATTTTGTCATATTTGTGGATGATTTTTCTCGATATACTTGGATTTATCTGCTTCATCATAGGTCTGAACTTGTGTCCATTTACCAAACATTTCATAAAATGATTCAAACACAGTTCAATCGCACCGTCAAAGTCTTTCGATCAGATAATGCTCAAGAATATAATGATAAATCTTTCCTATCCTTTTTAGACAGTCATGGGACCCTTACTCAACGATCCTGTCCTTACACATCTCAACAAAATGGTCGTGCAGAACGAAAACATCGTCACATTCTTGATGTTGTCCGCACCCTTCTCATTTCTGCCTCTCTTCCTGAGCGCTTTTGGGGTGAGGCCGCACTCACTGCTGTGTACACCATTAATCGTATTCCTTCACCAACCATACATAACAAATCACCATTTGAGCTTCTCTATGGTCAATCTCCTGACTACTCCTCTCTTCGGGTTTTTGGTTGTGTTTGTTTTGTCTCTCTTCCTCCTCATGAACGCACAAAACTCCAGCCTCGTGCTCGTCTCTGTTGTTTTCTTGGTTATGGTGTATCTCAAAAGGGGTTTCGCTGCTATGATCCTATTTCTCATCGTCTTCGTGTCTCTCGTCATGTTGAGTTTTGGGAACATCGTACTTTCACGAGTCTTCAACAGCTTCCCACGTCATCTTCCTCCGAGTCTCCCATTTTTACTGATCTTTTTATCCCTCTCTATCCTGAACTTGTGAAGGATTCTTCGTCATCGGCTGCCTCTCCAGACGACTCATCTCCGGCTCTCTCCCCGGCATCTGACCTGCCTGTCTTGGATCCTGTGGCACCACCCTCTCCTGAGTCTCCTGAGTCTCTTGTTGATCCTGAACTCCGTCGTTCCACTCGGGTAAGCATTCCTCCCCCCCATCGCTCTGATACCATGTTGAGAATGTAAATTCTGTATATTGATTGTGTGAACAATGTACAATAGAGGAGACCATATATAGGCGATGTACAGGAAATGGACTAAGCCCAATGGGCTAATACAGGACTAAGCCCAATGGGCTAATACTAAACTAAAGTTATATACTAACAAAATGATTAACTTTGCCACTGTTCATGACAACTTAAACTAGATAAAGCATGACTTCTGTCTAGATTTATTGTACCAATTTAAAACAACATTTTCTTTATTTTTAAGCTAAATATAATAATTTTAAGGATTATATTAATATATACTCTAATAATACTAAGTCAGGCCATTAAATTGCACAAAAAGTACACATTAATTAATAGTAGTTTAGTTTTAAGAGTAATATTAACAAGTTTAGTTTGAAGAGTAGATAATAAAGACCCGATTGATTCGGTTTTTTTAATAATATTTTTCTAGTTTTAATTATGATTGTGTTTGTATTAATAATAAAAGGAATATATGCGTTGGAGGATAAAAGGATGATTTTGCATATTTGCATGAGCAAAGGGGTGACGGTCCATACTTGACCAGGAGGAGGAGGATGAGGAGGAGGGGCTGGTGGTGGGTGGGGCCGTGAGAGAGACAAAGGCACATGTCAGTGAAGGACGGAGCTGTCGGTTGATTCGATTGAATACATATGGTGGAAGAGAGAGGAGGATGGTGGCACGCGCGCAGGGTTCAGTAGCCATCGAAATGTCTCCGGCAGTCAATCATATGTCACTTTCACTTGCATTTTTCGTTTTTCTACGTGTGTATATATCACTTGCATGGCTGCCTCTTGCCCTCTTGCTGCCTGCTGCCTCCACTGTGTTTATTCTCTTGCCTTACCTCCATTATAATAATAATTAATCACTGACAACTTCTCTCTTCTGATTTCAACAGTCTCTCTCTCTCTCTCTCGTTTTCTTTTTGGCATGTTCTTACGAATTATGATTCGGTCCTTCACATGAATTATACATGGCTGGATATACACTATATGCAAACCAAATTATTTGTTATATGGAACGCACGAGTGCAGTCAAGTGTATTGATTGAAACTGGTCCACGTTAGCTTCATCTACTGCATATTTAATTCTAATCTTTTTTTTTTTTTTGTTGAAACAATATTTAATTCTAATCTTAATCCATATATTATAATATGATTGGGAGATTCTAAACAATTCTAGAGTTTTTGACCTTATTTTTAAACAATTATCTAATTTTGAAGAATTTAAAAAAAAAATATCTCCTTTTTACCACAATCACTCAGAGATCTTTTAACTAAATTTTAAAAGTTCAAGGTATTTCTATTATATAATAAGGGGATTTTTTTTATATAAATTTAAAATTAAAAAGTTATTTTTAAAAATTAATCAAATCACCCCCTCAAAAAAAAAAATTAATAATCAAATCACATGATTTTACAAATCTTCAATATGATTTCATCATACCTAAATAAAATGATAAAATGGCAAAGTATACTGGCTTGTCCTAATAACAATTTTCTTCTTCCATTGTCAGTTTTACTACTATTTTATTTTTACCACGTGTAATAGTTTAATTCTTTTTAACCCCATAGAAGATGCAATATCTAAAATACCCAACTTTAAGTGAATAAGGCTATTATGTCGATGAATTCTGATTGTATTATAATTAATTGAATTTTAATAACTTCAATCATGTCTTCAGTGGGTATTGATTGAGTTAGTGACATTTGGTTTATTCTAATAACACGCCACTGTTTAGTTCTATGTTTTTTTGTACGTTGTTGATATTCTTTCATCTTTTTAGTTTTTGGGTGCTCTTGTGATTTTATATAATATATATATATATATATATATATATATATATATATATATATATTATTTTGTGCTGATTTTCTAGAAATAGATAATAAAAGCAGACTGTATATTCACTTATAATAAAGTAGTTAGTACATTTTCCTCTCAATTCAGTAGTGAGGGTTTAATTTTAACATATTTATCAGTATATGAGAGTATTATTCTTCCTTTATTATGAGAGTGAATATCTCCTGGAGTAGATATTTAGGCCACACATTTAGTAATTAATCTCGATAGATCCCAATAATTATTAATATTATAATTATATTTCCTAAAAAAAAAAAGTGAATAAGGTTATTATGTTGATGAATTCTGATTGTATAATAATTATTTGAATTTTAATAACTTCAATCATATGTCTTCAGTGGGTATTGATTGAGTTAGTGGCGTTTGGTTGATTATAATAATATGCTATTGTTTAGCTCTATGGTTTTTTTTGTATGCTGTTGATATTCTTTCTTCTTTTTGGTTTTTGGGTGCTCCTGTGTGCACTCCGTTTTTATTATCTATTTCTAATATATATATATATATATATATATATATATATATATATATTAGAAATAGATAATAAAAGCAGAGTACACATATATTTATAATAAAGTAGTTAGTGCATTTTCTTCTCTTTTAGTAGTAAGTGTTCAATTCTCACTATATATATTTATCAACATATATAGATAACTTTCTCCCCTTATTATGGGAGTAGATATCTCCTATTATGGGAATAGATATCTAGACCATACATTTAGTAATTAATCTCGATAGATCCTAACAATTATTAATGTTGTAATTGTACTCCCTTAAAAATAATAATAATAATAAAAGCAGAGTGATATGTGTATCATAGGAGAACAATTGGGGAGGAATGAATTTAAGCTTGATAATTATTTTTAAACTGTGTAATGGTTTTTTTTTTTTTTTAAAGCTTACTGTTTTATTTTTCTGGACTATTTTAAGCTTACTGTTTTTGTCGATGCATCAGGTATTGTCAAGCAGTAGCTTTCTGAATTATTTTAAGCTTACTGTTTACTGTTTTTCTGGACTGTTATATTTTTCTTGACTGTTTAATTTTCTAGACTATATATTATTATGGTACTTTGGATGAAATTTTGGACTTTTAGAGTATGAAATGTTATTATTTTGAAATTTTGGACATTTGGATCATCAGGTTGGAGCATCAGCTTCAATTATAAAATTAATAGCCCAAAGACTAAAACTAAAAACTATAGTCTAAATTAGTATTTAAAGCATATTAAAATTTAAATACATAAAAAAGCTCATTAGGCCCAATAGGTCCAAAACCGTATTAAACAGAATCAAATCGCACCATATTAATTTGGTTCGATTCGATTCAGTTTACACCTTCAATTCGGTTTGAATCAGTTTCAATTTTTAAAAAACCGTATAAATTTTGATTTAGTTCGATTTCACCCAAAACTGTACTGAATTGAACTGTGCCCACCCTTACGTACAGAGTGTCAAACATGACCTTTTAGTTTTGAATTATAGCAAATAATTAAATTAATCAGTAATGCTATTACTACACAAATTAAAAAACCAGTTCAAAAACTATCAGACAGTTGTATTAATGCAAATAAGTAACTTTTTTTATCATGTAAATTATAAACTAATGTTGCGAATGATATGGAAATAACGAATAACTTACCATATTTATTTAAGTATTATTATTTTTTTAAATAAAAAATAATCCATAAGTAAAAAAAGATCAATTACAGACAAGGGCTAGAGTAATTAGAAACGAGACCCTTAATACACGAAAGATAATTCTCCATCCAAACAATAAGTTGATATAAAGATAGAACAACTTAGCTAGACGATGAGCCACTCTATTGGTTTTCCTATGAACATAAGAAAACGAAACAAGGAAAGAACGATCCTGAAGGAAAGTATGAATCTCATGAACTATAAAACCAATTTCAACTAGGGGATTGAAGATCCATGCACTAACTTCGCAACACTATCATCATCAGTTTCCAAAGAAAAATGTCTAAAATCAGAAGCAATTTCCACATGGAGACCAAAGAGCACAATAAAGGCCTTTGCAATTTCGGGAGGGAGTCCCCCTATTATGGGCTTTACACCAGAGAGAAACACAAAACCCTTCCAGTCACGAATAACAACAACCAAACCAATAACACCCTGAGCACTATCAAGACTAGTATGCGTGTTAATTTTAAAACACCTCTCGTCCGGTAGAATCCAATGAATGAAATGACTAACAAAACCGGGAAGCTTAATCTGAGCAATAGATTGAAAATCTGAGAGAAGTGACCTACACCAAGGCAACAACTCCCTATCTTTAACACTCAACTTGCCATGAATAAAAGAGTTTCTTCGAAACCAAATTCTCCACAACAAATCACTGTAGTGGTAAAAAAATAACCCAAGAGACTTAGACCCAAAATAAATTAGAATACAGCCTAAATCAAGGACTAAACAAAAACCCAATAGTAGGCCCAATGATTTTTGGAGCCCATCAGTTGCGCACATACAGATTGAGTTAAAGCTAACTAAGTCTGGATAATAGTGCACGACGACTCAACAACCCGAGATATCAAGGATTCATAATATATCGGGACTTGATTCTCTCGACCGCCTTCAACAGTCACTACCTAAACCCTATAAATATTAACCTAAGCTTCATAAACTAGGTCACACGAAATATACTAAAAAGAGCAGTCACTCTACTCTAAAACAATCCTGTCGACATTATACATAGTCGACGCTGAGGCCTTAATACTACGCACGACAGTCTTGACAAGCGGTACCCTTTGATATTGAACGCTCGACCTATCGAAAATTATGCCAAGCTCGACGTATCGACAATTACGCTCGACACCTT
The DNA here is from genome assembly GCA_003430845.1 of Xanthoceras sorbifolium. Lineage (NCBI taxonomy): Eukaryota > Viridiplantae > Streptophyta > Magnoliopsida > Sapindales > Sapindaceae > Xanthoceras > Xanthoceras sorbifolium. Next base: position 21,516,486 of record CM010609.1, read on the forward strand.
ACTTATTCCAGGTTGTATTTCCCTTTATTTTACTTTATCATTCGAATTCACCTCCTAACTTGGGCGTCAGAGATTATTTGGCTGGCACCACCCTTGTGTCTTAGAGAGTTCGACCCTGTTGATATATTTTTGCAGGTTGTTGATTCCATTTCAACCCGACCGTAGGTGCTAGATCCTAATAGTAAATCTTAGCATATATAATCATCAGCTCCTGGAATTCTTCAAGACGCAACACCTTCTTATAAAAAATCAAGATATCAATCAAGCACAGATCATCTGAAAACAATGATAGAAACAGTAGAGAGATTGGCACTGAGTGCTGCTGTGACAGAAGAAGGAACATCAACTGCAGAAAATGGAGCAGCAGCAGTAACAGCACTGCTGAAGGATTTGGGTTTAAAATTTTCATTTTTGGATTTAGTAGTCATAGGATGAGAGGATGTGCTGGAAGTCTGCAGATGCTACAACTAAGATGCAGGAAAAGATGCAGATGAGGGTAAGATATTCTGGACCAGTGTAGATTGAGTAGATGCAGAGGTAAAGCCAGAACTGAATGTTGAGGAAGAAAATAACTGAGAGTAAGGAAAGTCCTCCTCATGAAACAGAACATGCCTAGTGATATAAATCCTTCCTGAAGGATGAAGACACTTGTAACCTTTGTGACTATCACTATAGCCTATAAACAAACACTTGGAGGAGTGGAAGCTGAACTTGTGTTTGTTGTAGGACCTAAGCCAAGGAAAACAGGCTGTCCCAAAGGTTCTAAGATCAGTGTAGTGAGGCAGGCGATGAAAAGCCACAAGATAAGGTGATTGATTTTGCAGAACTGCTGTAGGCAGTCTATTTATGGTGTAAACAACAGTGTGGAAGGCTTCCCACCAGAAATTTAAAGGCATACCAGCCTGAGCAAGGAAAGCCAAGCCCATCTCAACTATACTTCTATGCTTTCTTTCAACAAGTCCATTTTGTTGATGAACATATGGACATGAATACCTAGGACTAATCCCAAATTGTGAGAGGTAGAGAAGCAAGGCCTTAAATTCTCCTCCATTGTCACTTTGAAGAACTTTAATTTTAGTAGAGAATAATCTCTCAACAGTTCTATGAAAAATGGGAAAGATTGTCCTAACTTGAGATTTTATAGCTAGGGAATAGATCCAAAAATATCTAGTGAATGAATCCACAAAGCTAACATAGTAACGATATCCTTGAGATGATAGCACAGGTGAGGGCCCCCAAACATCACAGCACACAAGCTCAAGAGGAGCAACACTCTTAAAACTAGATTCCTCAAAAGGTAACCTATGAAGTTTACCAATTTTACAAGCTTCACAGGGACTAATAAGATCAGCATTGTTAACCCTAACATTCAACAATGTAAACACCTTTGCAAGCACCTTTGAAGAGGGATGACCCAATTTTTTATACCAAGTAGCAGCTAGTACATCAGTAGGAGCAGACAATATGCCTTTTTTAATACTAAAAGAATTACATTCAGGTGCCCTAATTGCAGAAATGTAAGGCTTTAGGCTACTAGAACATGAGTTACAAGAATTATTAGATGTAACAGCAAGCCTATTAACAGAAGTATTAGTAACAGAAACAGAATTACAAGAGTTAACATGAGATGCAGAACTAAGCTTGTTAACATGAGATACAGAACTAAGCTTGTTCACAGTATTCTCAGCCCTTGGAAGTGTAAGATTGTAGAGGCCATCCTTCAGAGCTCCTTGGAGCAGTATTCTCCTCGTAGTTTTGTCCTTGACATAACATGATGTATCATAAAAAATCAAAATAATATTGTTGTCGTGCGTGAGTTGAGATGTACTCAGGAAATTCTTTTTAATTTGTGACACAAACAATATCTTGTTCATAGTTAGATGTGAATGTGAAGCATGATGAGTATAGATCAAATTACTACCTATATGAGAGATATGGAGTTAATGACCGTTACCTACTGCAAGCTGATCAGTCCCTTTATACTCATTGTTGACTCTGAGATTAGAGAAATTTGGAGTAATGTGATGTGTAGCACCACTGTCCACATACCAGTTAGAATCCTCTACAATAGTAGGTGCAACAATATAAGCATTGATACCTGACTGATGAGCATAAGATTGATTCACATGATAATCTAGCTGCTGTTGTTGAGCAAAATTCTCTTGCATCTGATAGTTTGTTGAGACAGAATGTGGACTTTGTTGATTCTGCTTGCCAAATGTCCCAGTAAAAGTCTGATCAAATCTATGATAGCAGATGGCAGAGAAATGCCCAGGCTTTCCACACAGTTGACAGACAAGTCTTTGATTGAAGTAGCGACCACCTCTGCCTCATCTTCTACCTTGTGATCTGCCTCGGTTGTTGTTTTGAAATTGATTTCCTCCTCTTGCAAAAATTTGCTGACTTGGCAGACAAATTAGCTGAGGCTTGGTTGGTGTCAATGGTGGTAGAAGCATGATATTGCTCTAATCTGGACTCATATCCCATGTAGAAATTGAGCATCTTGAAGAGTAATTTCTTCCTTCTTTGAAGCAATATTACATATGACAGGATCGAATTCTAGCCCTAATCCTCCTAAAATGTAGGCTACCAAATCCTGTTCAGTTATTGTCTGTCCTACTGCCATCAAAGCATCAGTAACTTCTTTAATTTTGACAATATACTCACTCACCTTCATAGAGCCTTTCTTCAGTGTCTGGAGTTGAGATCGAAGATGTATAATCCTCGCCATCGACTGTTGAGAGAACATGTTTGTTACTGTGAGCCAGACCTCACATACAGTGACACATTGAGTCACTCTTCTAAGTACTGATGCACTGAGCGTTGACATCAACCAGCTTACAAGAAGTTGATCTATCTTCTTCCAGACTAAGTAATCATCATTGTAACACTAGATCTGTTCACCTGACTCTTCATCAACAGAGTCAACAAACTTCGAAGGACAAGTTGTAGCTCCAAATATGAAGTCTTCAAGGTCAAAGGCTATGACTATTGGTAGGATCTGAGTCTTCCAGTAGATGAAGTTGTTGTCATCCAGCTTGATTGGAAGGTTGAAGTTAAGATTTTTGGAAATAAGTTGGGACTGATTATCTCTTTGCTTTCGAGTAAGCTTTGGTGTTCGATTGAAGACTCCAGAGTGATTGTGAATCGGTGGAGAAGCAGGTGACTCTATTTTGCCTCTGATCGAAGCTCTGATACCATGAAAATAATGGTAGAAACAGTAGAGAGATTGGAACCCTAGAAACTTTGAGAAATTTCGAGAGAGAGAAAATGCAAAGAAAGAGTTGAAATCAGATTATTAACTCATCTGATTTCAACAGTAACTTCTTATATTTATATCTGAAGTTAACAGCTAACTATAGTTATTTAACCATTGTTAAGTTAACTAACAATCTAATGAAATCAGTTACAAACCAACTGAATTACCTAAGCAGTAATTACAACAGAATGCCAAATACTAACAGAATAAAATGCAGCTGTTACATCATCATCCCAGTTGCAACCATTAAACCGTGGAAAGATTTGCGGATAATACGGAGAGAATGACAACCCTAGAGAGCATGGACAGTCGTTTCAGGCCGATGCGAACATAGGGGACAAATAACATCCACAAGAACCCTCATACAAGCGAGATTTAACATCGTGGGTAACCAATTATTACAAGTTATCCAAAGAAAATCCTAACTTTTGTTGGGACATCTAACTTTCAGAGAAAATTCCACCAATTAGTTGTAGCTGAAGAATCCGAACTACTATGACCATTAACAATACTATGAGCAAGCCAAAATCCGCTCATAACTGAGAAGGCACCATATTTATTAGGATGCCGAGTCAAACGATCAGAAATAAAACTAGAAGAAGAAGGCAAGCTTAGAGTAGCTGCAGCATGAAAGGCGTCACAACTTTCCCGCATAAGCTGCACATTCCAACAACAGAGTCATTTTTAAGTACACAAACCTTAGAGGATTTGGGCGAATATTACCACGTGACGATTGCATCGTTTAATTTGCTTTTTAGACAAACTTTTAGATTGACTCGTTTTTTTATAATTTTATTATAAAGACTTTTGAAGGAAGAATATCTATTGTTTCAAATAAGATAAAATCAAAATTATAAAGACTTTTAACTATTTAAAAAAAAAAATCAAGTAATATCGTATTAAATATTTAGATATCAAGGTAGTATTAGAGGGTACGTCTCCGATTATAATTTTATTATTTAATAAATTTTAACGTGGAGATCCGAGATAATTACGAAAGGTGTATCACAAATTATGATCAATATTTTTTTATTTTTTTTTACAGCACAAAATTGGCGCCTGGCTCGTTGGATTTTGGATCAGGAGATGATTGATTTGATGAGGGTGGTAGCGATTGAATTGAAAGAGATAGTTGTGGGGAATGCATGAAGACGAAAACGACATTGCTGACCATCGTTTCAATTATTTGCATTCCATGTAGAAACATTTGATTTGGTGGAATTCTGTCGCTTTAGGAAAAGAAATATTTTAAGCTATAACCCCTATTAAATAATTGCAGTTGTCTGCTTGACTAGCTTGCACTGATACTGATAGTTATAAAAAATTAATAAAAACAAAATCATTATTGTTTTATTTTAGGCACATAAAATCGTAGAATTAACCATGAACTGTTTTGTTAAGCAATTTATTAACTAATAATATATTACAATTTATACATACAAGTTCTTTGTCTTAGTGGTGGAGGTTTTAAACTCAGTGTAGATATATAACTATATGTTTTTATTATTATTTATAAAAATATAATTCTATGGATTTACTCCTTTTATTATTGGGAGTAGTTGTTCGAATCGTTAGTCCGGCTGTAAGGTGACAAAGTTCAACAAAAATAAAAAAATATATTACAATTCAAGAAAATTAATAAGTTTTTATTTTTAAGGGGATACAATTATACAATTAATAACTACCGAGATCTGCTGAGATCAATCATTAAACGCGCGGTTCGAATATCTACTCCCATAATAGTAGACATCTACTTTCACAATAATAGGAGAAAACTACCGATACATACTGATAAATAAAAGAGAGGTGTACTCATTACTTGAGTTATGAATAAATATCTAATAAATTTATTTAAAAAGTCTATTTTTCTTTTATTATCCCGATTATTTTAATATTTATAAGGTTATAATTACAAAAAACTATACGAAAAACATTTTTAAAGACCCTACTTTTTAATTTAATAGTTAAAAAAGAAAATGTTTTATTTTAAAAAAATGAAAATCAATTTTATTTTTGTACCAAAACCAACACCGATTTTTATGTTTGCACCAAACCTAAAATGTCTTATTTATTTTATTTTATTTATTTATAGATAATTACACCTCTCAACTTTTAAGTAAAAAAAAATAATAATTTTTTTTTTATTTTTTTAATTATACTATTACAAAATTAATTATAATTTTATTAAAATCGAGATCAATTACTAAATACGCAACCCGAATATCTAATTATGAGTGGTTGGGCAAAGTTTTCATATTAAAAATGTGTTGCATTCCTTTCATTAATTATATGGTTATGGTATTCTTTCTATATACGGAATACTATTATAAATGTTTTGCATTCTAATTTCAAATTTCAAAACCTCTTGTTTCTCACTAATTTAATATAAGTGCATCGGACATTTCTTAGATTTTAATTTGGAAACGTGCATTGTGGTATAAACAAATACGATCACTTCTCCAACAACGCCATCTTAAAAAGAAAAAAAAAATTAATAAATAGCACAAAAGATAGTATATTTAATGTTAATTAGCTGTTAATTAATCCACACTAAGATTATAGTGAGAGAAAGGACAATAACGATGTATACACCAGAGTATAAAAGCAAGCTTCACTACATTATGCTTGAATTATTAAAATGATCAATGGAGCGAGCTAATTTAATTATGGTACGATATATATGAAATCTGATCAACTATATATGGTTAGCAACTAGAAAGTATAGTTTGTTTTTATTATTAAAAGGAGAGAGATAATTGAAACACAATTATCATTATTTTAAAATTTTTTTTTTTTTAGTTTTATATTTTTCCCTCCTTGGCTTTTTTAAGTGTAGAAATCATTACAAGGAAAGCAAGATACATCAAGCAGGGGGACCCATTTTTGACTAGCGAAAATGTTCTTTTTTTTTTTTTGGGGTTTAAACGGAAGCGGCGAGGCCTAGGTGAGAGTAGTGTAGAGCCGACTCGAACAGTAAAGAGAGGCAGGCAGGCATATAGGTGGAGCAAGTGAGCCTGAGGAGGTCTCTCTGTAGCCGACTAAAATGTCGTGCCTAACAGAACCCTGTTAAAAGCCTGGTCCTCCTCAGTCTTCTCTCTCTCTCTCTCTCACACTCTCTCTCTCTTCTCTACTTCTATGCTCATATAACCCTCAGAAGATGTTTTAGTATCTGATTCTCTCTCTCTCTCTCTCTCCTTAAAATCCCAACCATCAACCACTCTCTACACAATCAAACCAAATCATTCTCTCCACAATCAAACCAAATCATTCTCTTCTTTTACCAACTTAATTCCTTCTCATTTGCTCCTCCAATATTCACACACACACTCACCCTCACGCTCTTGAAAGAAACCGAAGTTATAACGAGAGACAAAGATGAAGGCGGAAATGGCAGCGGATTTCGTTGAGAACAACAACAGCAGCAGCAGTAGGAGAGCTGCAGCCAAGAGCTCAGCTGGAGGGCAAGGGGCGCAGGAGCAAGAGCAGCTTCCGTGCCCTCGTTGTGACTCCATCAACACCAAGTTCTGCTACTACAACAATTACAACTTCTCTCAGCCCCGCCACTTCTGCAAAGCTTGCCGCCGCTACTGGACCCAGGGTGGCACCCTCCGGGACATACCTGTTGGTGGTGGGACACGCAAGAACGCCAAGCGCTCTCGCACTGGCCATGTCACCACCATCACCACGAGTGGTTGCGCTGCCTCCACCACATCCTCTGTCAACATGGGTCAAGACTACCCTTTGCATGCCACTCCTGTTTTGATGCCCTTCCAGGGGTCGGCCGGGCAGTTTTGTGGCGGTGACGTGAAAGGAAACAATGGCAATTTGGGTCTGTGTGGGAGTGGCGGTTTTACTTCGCTGTTGAGCACTCAAGGACCAGGCTTTTTGGCGTTGAGTGGGTTCGGGCTTGGTCTTGGTTCCGGCTTTGTTGGGGACGTGGGTCTCGGTGGGCTCGGTAGAGGAGCATGGGGTTTTGCTGGGATGGGAGATGGTGGTGCCGGTCTCAGTTCTAACGGAGGCAGCGGTGGTGGTGGTGGTGCAGGATTAGGGAACACGTGGCAGTTCGATAGTGGAGAAACTACTACAACAGGCTTTGTTGGTGGAGATTGCTTTTCTTGGCCTGATCTGGCAATTTCAACCCCTGGAAATGGTCTCAAGTGATCTTTTGTTTTCTTTTGTATCTTTTGTTTTTTTTTTTTTTTTTTCTGTCTTGTCTTTTTCTGGGATTTTATTTTAGTGGGAATTATTGTGGTTTTAGTTAATTAGCGAGTGTGGACTGTGGAGAGTAAACTAGTCATCAGTGTAGTAGTAGGAATCAAATTAGAAGAAATAGAATTACATATGACTTCTTTTAATTTTTAATTTTTTTTTGGGTTACATTTGACTGTATCTCTGTACTCATGCCATGTGTTTGGTTGTTCCTGTACCTTTTTTGTGCAGTGGACATGGCAGAAACTGATCAGTGTGTACTTTTTGGTGCTTTCATACCAAAACCACTTTAAACTAGTTTGCTTTGGGCACACACTTTAATTTCTTTCTTTGCTCCGCCATTCTTTTAAAGCCATCATGTTTGACAAAATCAAACTGCTACAATGCAAATTACTGTTGAATTACAAGAAAATTTGCTTTCAACATATATATATATATATATATATATATATACAATATTTCAACCAAGCTTGTAATAATTGTATTGTACCACAACATGTGAGAAAATTTGACTTGGATACAAGCATAACAATGGTATATACGCAGTTTCTGGCAAACTTCACATTCATAGACACCATTTATAAGTGTCCTTGTTAGCTATTTTCTCATCTTTCTTTTTAGGTATAAAGAATTACCACCTGCATGTCTCTGTGCTTCTCTCCTTTTAGCTGCTTCTTTTTTGTCAATTTTTCAAGAGTGGGTTCCTTTTTACGAAAGGAACATCAAGCATATATATGTTTTTAGTCTGACCAACATTTTGGGGTTTTTTTTGGACCCAAAAATGACCAGGGTACTAGGGTATTTTTACCATGTCAATTTCCATCTTTGGACTTGCTTCAAAGGAATAACATAAAGACATTTGAAGAAATTTTTAGTCTGTTCTGGTTTCTCACTTTGATACATTTGACTGATCCCATGATATCCCATTAACAAATAGACTTGAATTCAATTAATTAAAACTGTCTACGTATTTTTAAGGCTATAAAATAAAAATAAATTTATTGTCCGAGATTTCCAGCAAGCTAATTGTCCTCCTGCTGGCGCTAGTTCTGTTCCTTTGTCTCCAGTGAAGTGGCATCCTCCTCCCCATGGCTGTGTGAAGCTAAATACGGATGCAGCATTTGATGCAAACAAGCTGCTGGTTGGATGTGGAATGGTTTTGCGTGATTCCAGTGGGCAGGTCTTGGGTTCTTCTTGGCAGTGTGATAGAGGTGGTCTCTCTCCTCTCTTGGCTGAAGCTTTGGCGATTTTGAAGGGGCTGCGTTTTGCTCCACACTTGGTGGAATCTGATTGTAGTAATCTGGTTGGTCTGATGAATGGCAAGTTGGTTTCTTTTTCTGAAGACGGCCTTATTATCTCTGAGATTTAAGAAATGTTGCTCTGTTTTTCTAGGTGTGCGGTCATGGTTTAGCTAAGTTAGTTTTGGTTTTTTCTTGTGATTCTTTTGTAATCTCCTTCAGTAAAGTAGTTTTGTCAAAATAGTTGTTTTGCTCTTTACTCTTTACCCTTTAATATAATTTCTTCTTAAAAAAAACACTAGGAATTAAATCTTATTAAAAAATAATTTTTTACTGGTCATCTACTTGATTGATTGAAATATATTTCTACCACCACTACAGGATAAGCTTTTCTGGCCCTACAAGAAATAAACAGCCCAAGGTTTTTAGAGTTGGTGTATAAATAATGGAAGCCATACTTATATCTCTGTCAAGTGGCAAAAACAGCCCAAGGTTTTTAGAGTTGGTGTATAAATAATGGAAGCCATACTTATATCTCTGTCAAGTGGCAAATTGGTAATATTGTGTTTGTGTTTACTATTCACAGCTATGCGTAGAGTGGGCAAGAGGATGGCTAGTTTTTAGTTTTTACTGCTGTGATCTTCATTAATAAACAATTTTTACATTCTAACTCCTTACTCCTACCGTCAACTTTTGATTATAGGAATAGCTTAGTGATAGTTATTTCAAATTTGAATTCTCTCACAAGTTAAAAAAAAAAAAAAACGTTTTATATAAATATAGTGCATGTTTATTCCCTAACCAATTTTCCAATTATTATTGAAAAATAAACAAAATTAGTCTTTGTTTTATTAAAATATGGTTATATGTTTGTTTGATTACTAATTTCCTAATTATTTTTGAAAAATAAATAAAAAAAAAGAAAAAAAGCTATTAGTCTTAAAATTTAAAATTTATTAAGTATGAATGGAAAAACTTTTTTAGGGTCATATATAAAAAAGGAAAGACTATTTACGTGCCGAGACGTTGGCTTTCCTAAGAACTTTTTGTTACATTTAATGAGAGTGGGCTTTGGCATACCAAACTTGTGTTTTTGGCTCTCTTGAAAATTTTAGTAACATTTAATAAGATTGCCATGAATCTATCATACTTTACATTTTTAAGCAATATTACATTGTTCAAAATATTATTTTAATTTATACTCTAAATAATATAATTTGTGACTACTTTATCATCACCACTTCAATAAATCAATCAGTTAGTTTAATTTAATTTTTGGAATTTAATAATTTTTAGACCTTAATTTATAGACCATAATAGAAGCGGTCTTTGTCAATAAATTCAAAGGTTGATTCCGTTTATTGACAAAGACTGTTAGTCAACTTTTTTTTTTTTTTACAAAAATCTCCTCCGGTCAACTGTTATATTTTATTAAATTTTACTAAGGGTAGATGAGATATTTATCAATAAACGATAAAGTTAACTCTGTTTATAGCTAGAAAAACCTCATGAGAGGTTGATACAATTAGCTCTTTATTAAATAAGAAAACTAAAAAAAAAAAGTTAAAATTCTCATTATCCATCTCATATTTTTAATTTTTTTTATAATTTTTTATTTAATAAATATTAATAATTTTATATATTATTTTACAATATTTTTATTTTTTAACAGTTAAATAATATTAAATTGGATGAAATTTTACTCAAGTTTTCAATAAAAAAGCCCAAAATATCATCAGCAAGAAGGCGGGTTTTGAAGAGGGTTTTTCAATTTTCAATTTCTTCCCCAATTCAAAACCCTACCTCAATTTTTTGAAAACATCGAAAACCAAAAATGGCGTTTCCATTGTTTTCGACTCCACAACCGCAACAATCTCAGCCACTCTTCCAGCCCCAGCAGCAGCAGCAACAACAACAGCAGCAACCTTTTCAAAGCAGCCCGTTGTTTCCACAACAGCAACAACAATTTCCACAACAGCAGCAGCAACAACAACAATTTCCACAACAGCAGCAACAGCTGCAGCAGCAATTGTTTCTTTTTACTAATGAGAAAGCTCCGGCGAATTATAGTACCAAATGGGCCGATCTCCATCCGGATTCTCAAAAGTTTCTTCTTCAGATCGAGTATGTTCTGTTTCACAATTTCTTTTTTTAATTTGTTTGTTTGGTGGCTGGGAATGTGTAGTAAAGCGAAGCAGGAGAAGATTTTTGGGTCTTTCGTTTGTTGTTTTAATACGCAATTAGTACAAATTGAGCAAATTTTCATCTTTTATTTTCTTGGGTTTGTGTTGAAACCTTTAATGTTATGGTAACGAGTAACGACTGGAACTGAATTTAGATTGTATGTTAGTACAGCCTTGTTAAATTGTATAACCTGAGTTGAATTTACATCTATCTCGGTGAGTTCTTCTTTGGGTTGAGTTTATATAAGACCAGTTGATGGGTTTTGAGCTAACTCATTTCTTTTTTGCATGTAGAGAGCGATTATTGGAGTATAGGGATGAGAGCCAGAGGCTAGATCAATGTAGTCGCCTTTACGATTCTTCAGTTTCAAATGAAGGGTTCGAGCTTGATGCCAACCATATTGTTCAAGTATGCATTTGTAGTTTGCTGCTGTTCGTCTTTTATTTTCTTTGGCTTGTTCATGTTGCATATGCTGCCAATAGATCTAATATTACCTTTTAGTGGATGATTGAAGAGCACAATGGTGATAAATATTGAGTTAGTGCTTGAATGGTTGCAGACATTTTTTAATTGTGTTAGCAATGTATTTTCAGTTTAACTGGATGGAAGCTTGCCTACTTGGTGACTTTGGACCTCTGTGATAATTGTGTTTTGTATTAATTGATAGCATTTAACTATTTAAGTAGTAACCTGAATGTCATTTGGAGTAATTGCCTTTCTTTTATGATGCTCTTTTATTTTATAAAGTGCAGTTTTACGGCAAGATAACAAATGTGCTTGATTTTATTTGAAAGGAACTTGGGGGAATTAATACCTCCATGGACCGGCAGAAAGCTCAGCTGCAAGAGTTGATGGTGGTGGTGAAAGATATGTTAAGGAACACAGAGGTAGCTGTTCGTTCTTTCATGATGCTACGTCCGAGGTTTCATCATCCAAATGCAGGAGGTGCTTCAAGTACTACTGCACCCTCCCAGGGTCCTGGAGCAACAGCGACACCAGGTTCCACTGGTCAACCAACAACTACCTCCATAGTGCCAGTTTTTGACTTTTACCGTGGGATTCCGAAGAAGCCATCTCCTTTTTTGCAGCAAACAATTGCCAGGTTTGAAAAGTATCTTGGTGAATGCCGCCAATGGATTGAAGAGTTAGAGCAACTGCTCCTCCTAGACACTGACAGGAACTCTTCTCACCCTGGATCCTCTTTATTGCAGTCCCTTCCAAAAATCATGGCCAATGTGCATGACTTTTTTGTTCATGTGGCTGCCAAGGTAAAAATGAGATATCTTGTTTAAATCTAAGAAATCTTTAAAATGTCTTATTTATCTGCAATTTTGTGTTGTCATAACCTCTACTTAGTAAGCAGTGTATGTCCTGCACTAATTCTAGAGTTATTTCACTACTTCGATATGTGGGACGGAGGCTTAATTACTGACAACAAAACTTTAGTGATACCAAAAGGCTGGTATCAAGAATTTGAGGATTCAAGTTAACTGAAAGAGAATTTTTTGATTTGCCAAAGTGCTGGAATACTCTTCTCATGGAGAGAATGCTTTATGGAAAATATTTGCTGGCCCTATACGAATTTCATACCATATTTATTGTGGATAACACCCTGAAAGAGTGGAAACCTTTTGCAACCAGAGGAAAAGTGTATGAAATATTGGTTGCTGATGGTTAAATATATGGCAAATTTGCCCACAAGCCGAATATGATATCAAGGTTCATACTGTTATGCCATGCCTTATGTTTTTTAATGGTTGAATTATATGGTTTCGTGCCATTATATTTCCTCCCATAAACTAATTGAAATAGAGCCCTAGAATGGAAGTTTTTATAGCCGCATCTATTCTGAAAAAGTACTTTTCAAATGAAGAGTATCAAATATTTTTGGTTAATGGTTTAAGAAAATATCTTAAGGCTCATACTCTTGCTCTCTCTTGTTGGTGTCAATATCTGGTTTCAGCTTTTTCTAGGTGCTCTCTGCATTTCACTTAAAGATTATGATATATTGTTTGTTCTTCAGGCGGAGAGCATTCATCAGTATGTTGAAACTATGAAGAAAGCTTATCTTGCTGACCAACGTCGTCGAGGTGATAGTAATGACCCATTTCTTGAAGCAGATCGACGAGAAACGGCCAAACTACAAGCTGCTGCAAAGAGGGTACACCCAACTTTGCATTTGCCAACAAATTCTCAACCGTCAACACAAGTTGCTGGGTTGCTTACAAGTGCACCAACTTCCGGATCTGGGGCATCAGTTGCACCACAAACATCAACAACAGCACCATTAGCTTCTTCAGGGGGCGGGTTATCTCTTTTTGGTACACCATCTTCTACACCCGCATCCTCCATGTCATCTTCTCTGTTTGCAACACCAACCATGTCTGTTCCAACATCCTCATTGTTTGGATCTTCTGGTGCTTCACCCCAAATGTCATCATCATCTCTGTTTGCTGCTTCAACTCCCTCTTTGTTTGGTAATACTGCTCCAGCTTTTGGGTCTACCCCATCTGCTGGAGGTTCACTTTTTTCGACTCCGTTTGCTTCAGGTATCTTCTATTCTTTTATTTTTTTACGTTGAAATCTTTTACGGTCACCATCTGTCCTTTTCCTTATGAGATGAATGCAGCACTGTCCTTGAAGGCTAGGGGTTATCATTCTGGATCTTGGCTTGTTGAGTTTAAGAATTTTGTTTGGTTTAATACCAATGATATATATTCTCATCCAAAAGTTACCAAAGTGAGTTTTGTTTGTGGCGGTGGGGTAGTCAGGTGTTATCCTAATATTTCGTAGCTAATTATTTTTGTTATTATTAAATAATTTTGGATGACCTCATGGTGTTTCCCTCATATATTGTTACTAAATTGGATTCTGGCCGAATAGCTTTTGAAATTACTAATACCTAATCGCTTTATTGGTAATTGATCCTATTTTCAATTAATATTGTTTCTACCTGTTAATGACTTGGTGAATACCCCTTAATTATCATAACAATAGAAAGTGGCTACTATATACAGGACGTATTACTATCTGCTACCTGTGCAAACTATTAATTCTGAAGAAAAGAAAAGGAGAAAAATAAAAAGAGAGAGAGAGAGCACAGCTTTTTCTCGATGAGTAGCACGTTCTATACAAATACAGTTATCATTCATGTAGTGATTAGTTATATTTGGTAATTGTTGATAAACTTTGTTCTTTGCTTGTCCTTTTTTCCAAATCCCAGGTGCTGCTACGGGTTCTGGAGCTAGCTTTGGGGCTGCATCTGTGAGTATATATTCTCTCAGCTTCATATTTTTTACTGTCACTAGTTTAGAGAATCTTGCAGTGAATCCAGAGTAAAATTTTCATGTTTTGCAATGAACTCTAGTGGCAGCTCCTTGCTGTGTAGTCTGCCCCCTTGCTTTAATTTATATGTTTCCTTCACTTACTGTTTCCATCTATTGAACTCTCTCGCCTGTCTCCTCTGTCCTTGCAGAAGTCATCAAGACCGAAAACTCGAACTGCTCGACGCTAATTGCATTGGCTTCAAGTCTTGATATTTGGATGGCACATTATCTTGCCCAAATGGCTGCTTGCTTCATTAGGGATCCACACAATGCCAAAGTGTCTTCGCTCTCAACGTTGTCTTCGTAGTGGCTTTGCTTTTGAAGTTAAATGGATCTCCAATGTCTTTGCTCTCAACATTGCCCTTGTAGTGGCTTTGCTTTCGAGTCCGAGAAGATCAGTTTCTTCTGCACCATGATATCTCAATCTCAGGATTTCTTTTTATCTTCTGATGTTGCTGACTGTGAGAGTCATGTTGCTATAATGTTGTACAATACATTTTAGTTAGGACTTTGCAGATATTGCTATCACAATTTTTTTTTTTAGTTGGATGTTGACGAATCAAAGCAAAATAACCTATTTTAGTTACCCTTGTGAGTTTGATTTGATTTGTTTATTTTTTTTTATTTTGCTCGGACAAGCCTACTTATGTTATTCCCATTGGACCAATGATGATTGAGAACGTGTTCATCATACAATTCCCCAATTAAAATCATACAGAAATGTGTCTGTGATGCCAGGTTGCACATGAATTAGAAGAGGAAAGAGTCTTCAATTGTATGGCCATCTCCTATCATATCTGAAAATTAGTTGCATTTGTTGGACTCGTGAAGAGAGAGATTTAATTTTTCTATCACACTTTTTACAGGTTCTCTCATTGGGTTTGTTTCTACATCTTATGCAGATATACACATGCATCGAACTCATCAGTTACAGGCTTTTGCATGTTTCCTTGTAGCCTATGTAGTTCAGTTTGGGCTTCATTAACCTCAGAGTGGGATTGATCGCCAGAAGAGAATACATGAATGTCGTTCTTGGCCTCGATCCAGCTTAGTCCGGGATCCTTGTCCAACATTGATCCTCTCATCTTTCTCCTCATTTCGGCTACACCATCCCACCTCCCTGCAGCAGCATAAAGGTTGGAAAGCAATATGTGTGTAGCACCATCTTCTGAATCTAATCTTAAAACTTGCTCTGCGGCATGAACTCCTAATTTGAAATTTTTATTGATCACACATGAGCTTAGCAGATTTCTCCATAGTTCTAGCTGGCATTCTCTATAAGGCGATTCAATAATAATTTTTTCTGCCTCATCCAGCAGTCCTGCTCGACTTAACAAACTCACCATGCAAGAGTAGTGTTTAGGCCCAGGAGTCACACCATTTTCCTCCATATTATTCCACAATAACTTACCTCTCTCGACCAAGCCACTATGGTTGCATGCAGACAGTAGTGACAAAAATGTTACTTGATCTGGTCTCAGTCCATGGTTTAGGATTGCCTCGTAGAAATTTAATGCTTCCTCTGCCATTCCATGGTGACTATATCCACCAAGCATTGCATTCCAGCACTTTAAATCAGGGTCGGAAACGTGAGAAAATATTGATTGAGCAGCTTGAAGATCACCATTTTTGGCATACATATCTACCAGACTCCCGCAAACAGACATTTCAACTTCGTACCCTGTCTTCACAACCTGGGAATGAATCATCTCACCTTGCTTCGAAATTGCAAGATCAGCACATGCACTTAGAGCCCCACTAAGAGCAAAGCTATCAATCTTATGGCCTTCTAGACACATTTCACAAAAGAATTTAATTGCACTTTCTTCATCACCCATCCTTGAATGACCCATGATCATCTCGGTCCAAAGAACAATATCCCTTTCTGAAATGAACTGAAAAACCTTCGTAGCAGATTCGGCATCACTATTTTTGAAATACATGGACAATAATGTAGTTCCCACAAACACGCCCCAATCAAATCCTGCTATTATAACCAGGGCATGTAGAGGTTTCCCGTAATAAGCAGCTGGAAAAGAACAAGTTGCAGAAATGACTGCCGCAAAAGTATACTCATCTGGTTCAGGAATTGACATTTTCCTCAACTGAACAAATAAACCCATTGCACTTTCTCCATCTCCATTTTCCATATACCCAGCAATCATTGAGTTCCACGAAACTAAATCTCGGTTCTCCAGTCTGCTAAATACATTAAAAGCTGTTATGGTGTCACTGCAATTGCAGTACATGTCAAGCAACGCATTTTGCAAAGGCAAATCAGCTGCTATGTTTGATATGATCACTCGGGCATGAATAAGTTTTCCACAACTATAATCTCCCATTCTGCTACAACCATTTAAAACCATCGAATACGTGAACTGCGTAGGAGTTACACCAGACCTCACCATGTCATTGAACAGATAAAGCCCTTCTCTTATTTTACTATTCTTCAAATTCCCTAGAATTATACTATTCCAAGCAACCGCATCTTTATCACCTATACAACTAAATATCTTCGTCGCGTATACTAAATCTCCACAATTGGAGTACATCCCCAATAAAGATGTTTGAACACAAATGTCATCCAAAAATCCAAATTTCATTACTTGGGTATGAAGCATAGACCCCATCAGCCGATTCTCAAGCGACAAAACCGACTGTATCAGACTGGTGAAAGTCGAACCATTCGGCCTCATGCCTTCAAATTCCATCTGGGTCATCAACCTGAAACCCAAATTCGCATAATTAGGATCTCGAGAATAGGCCGCAATGAGAGCGTTGTAAGAAACCAGACTTCTCTTGGGCATTCTGTCGAACACTCGTCGCGCATCTCTGAGTGCGCCGCACCGCCCGTACATCGAGAGGACGTTGTTGTGTAGATACGGAGATTGGACATCGAAGGATGTGGCGGTGGTCAGAATCAAAGCGTGGAGCTGACGTGCTCTCTTCAGGGAGATCACGGAGGTGCATATTTGCACGAGCGTCGCTATGGCAGAGGCTTCATGTGATGGTGGCATTACTGTCCAGCTCCAAAAACGTACCGTTTAGCAGTTCCCGTATCTCAATTAGAAATAAAACGCAGCGTATTTGAGTCATCATTTTCCAAAATCGAAACCTGGAGATTGAGAGCTGAAGTGAAAGAAGTTGTAGCAGGAAAATGTCTCGCGACTCTGCATACTCGCGTCTCTACCGTCTGATCAATGATTCTATCCGTCCATACACCGTCGGTTCTACAAACTCTTTTCACTTTTCTGTTTTTAGAATTTTTTCAAGTGTATTTGTTGTCTCTCTGAATTTCTGTCTCCACTGCATTTGTAGGAACCGGAGGTAGTTTCGTTAACCAAACAACAAGAGAAACAACTTCTCGCTTCTCTCTCTCAGGTTCTCTTTCTTTATTCTACAATAGCTAATATATCCAGTTTCTCGCACGCAGAGACTTTTTAAAATTATTTCTTTTCAGGTTTTTAGACAAATTCAGCTCTGGACTCGTGAACTTGACTGTGATTCAGACGACGAATCGAAAGCACATTCCGAGGACCATCACTATTTATCCAATTTAATGGCTGACTTGGTAATTTGATCTCATAAATTTTTTTAGTACAGCCTTAGAACAACTAGTTACTACTTCGTTTCTGTTGTGTATGGAAGTTTATGAAAAATTGTATGTGCACAATTACTGGTGGAGAGCTTCTCTGTGCGGTCGTCTACAAAAAATTAAAAATCCTAAATTTTTGCTTACAGATGTCCGCACTAGGAAATTTTTATTTATCGGGTACTTAAATGTTATGTGTATAGGTAGTAATTAATTAAGGAGGTAGAATAACTATGTTGTTAATTCTGTAAGATGTTAAGGCTTATAAGATTGTTCGTAAGTGCTTGTGATGTCCATGTTTTGCATCCGGCTGCAGGTATTTTTGCTTGCTGTTAAGAGTCAGTATGTTCAACATTTGGCCGGCAACATTCTAGTTGTCATCTCGGAGTTTCTTGCTACATCTGTAAGTGGATATATTTCTCTCTCTATTTAAATGCTCATGGATTACTTGCTTGATTGTTTTTAGCTATATTATTTTTCAGGGAAGCAACTGGGAACTTTTTATTCATTCCTTGTGTTTGTGCATGGAGCTGGCAGTTAACAATATATTGTCTTTGTTTTCTGCACCTTTGAGAGCTGAATCGGGGAATTCATGTTTTGATTTGTCAAGTTTTGTGCCTGTCATAAGACCTAGATTGAAAAATGCTGGTTGGTCTACTTTGGCTGGAATTATTCGAGTTTTACGCAACATATTAAAATGTTTGAAGCAAGAATATGACAATGAGGATAGTCTTGCTGAAGTTTATTTAGATTCAGTCCATTCTTGCCTTTCAAATGTGCATTGGGATTCCATGGATGTGATTTATGGTACTTGGAAGAGCTGTTCTGCAGTTGCTTTAGATGTTAGATCCGTTGATCAAGAGGAGTCAAGAATTGTGTTTCTGGGGAATTTTATTCAGTTATTATGTTCATTGGTTGAGCTAAGCAGTTGTGTGGATGATGCAGATTGTTCTCTCGATAAGCATCCGATTCTTTGTATAATCACCAATCTTGTACCCAAACTTTTGTGTTGGTGCCTCGGCCAGGAAGGAGAACATGTTAAAGCAAGTATATCTCAGTACTTCAGACACAAGTTGTTGGTATGGATTTAAATCAGTTGTCTGCAAGAAGAATATATAAATCAGGATGTACAAATTTGAACAGGGTTCTTAGACAAAGTATGTACGAATAATATTAATCATTGGTGGTCAGATATCCTAGGAATGTTGGTTACAGTGCAATTAGAAAGATTTACTTCATATATTATGCTGATTTATGGACAATAGTATTAAGTAAGAAAAGCACTGATGAAGAGGTTAATGTCTTAAAATTTGATAGATGTGTTGCATCATATTATCATTTCTAGATAGGATCTGTAAATCCACGGATGGGTTTGCTACCTTGTCATAAATGGAGCAGTTTGGACACCCAACTGTTTGCATGGTATTTCTTGCGGCGCAAAAGACACAAATTTAAAATGTTTACATAAGTTTTTATGCTGTTATGGTAGTGATGAGAGTTTGTATTAATGTACTAATAAGTCTTCGAAAGTTTTTTTATTGCAATCTTTATTTTTTCTTAGTGTGCATATTGAAGGATTCAAAACACTGTCCTTCTCAGTTACCATGACAACAACAGCTGGGCACATGTTCAGCAATTTTCCTGTTAAATACAAAGTGGGTTTCCAGTGTCTTTGATTATTTAGGAGTTGTATGTAGTATGTTGTGCTACTACATGTACAAATGTATGAGAATATACCCTTGATTAGAGATAACACATTATCACTATTACACAAATCTAGTCTAATAAATTTGTGGAACAGAATATACCCTTGATTAGAGATAACATGTTATCACTGTTACATAAACCAGTCTAATAAATTGAAACATACTTTGTAGGTTCTTATGATCAGGCTAAGTTTCCAATCTCGTTTGGATTGTTGCATCACTGTTTCATGGTTGCAGCTTCTCCATAATTACTTTCAAGAGCTCTTGTGGCGACCCATAGCTCAAGTTGAGTCTGCTGATGATGATTGTCTAGAAGGCTCTCCATTTCTAATGAGTGTTTCTAATGGAGAAGTAGGCAATATACGTCCTCGCCATGTACAAAGACAAGCTGTTTTCCTCTTCCTAAGGTGTTCCTTCATTTTGATCAGCCAGAGAGTAGACACCAACAAGCATTGTGCATGTGCAACTGCAGACTCTTGCTTGACATTTGACTTAATTTCAGATCTGGATAATTGTGGTCAAAAGAGAGGTTTGCTAGAGCTCTATAAATGGCTTCAAGGGCATCTTTCTATAGATACTTTTCTGGAATTTGAAATGTATATGGAAAAGTGTATCAACTTTTCCTTATCCTTCCTCCGGCTATATTTGCATGAGGTTTGTCCCGTGGCCCCCAGGGAGCTTTTCTTTTAAATCTTCTATAATATTTGAAGGTTGCATGCTTTTTTCGTGAAACTTTATATCCTTAAATTAATTACTGCATACTGAATTTCCAGTTGTTTATTCAAAAAATATTACAATGAGAAGCTGTATAGTATTCTCTAGTTGAATAAAAATCCATGTTTCCACATGGTTTTGTTTATCTTGTTATAACATCTAGTTATGTTCTATAACTTCTATGTATGCCAATGCGTCTTCTGTCATTTGGAAACCTTGATTGTTCTTCAATGTGCATCAGATACATTTTCTTTTTGGCAGCAGAAGGAACTTTGATGGATATTTGTTAAAGAACATTTTCAAAGGCTAATGGGTTTATTCTAATTTTGATTTAAAAATATCTTTGGTGAGAGATACTTAGACTGATTAATTTGTTCTCTTTGAGTGGTCATTTTTGTATGACACAAGAAATGCTGAAATTTTCTTTCATTTATCCTCAATTAGTTGTCATTCAAAATATTTTGTTAAATTATAACATTTAAAAAGTTGAAAAAAATTGTTTAATGAGTTGCAAGATATTTCTTGTTCTTAACTTGTTGGGACAGGATGAGAAACAAGTTCTATGGCTATCCTGAATAGAAAGAGGCATCTTGAGAAGTGTATAAATGTGATGAGCTAGTGCCTATTTTTCCATTTGGAGCTAGAAGGTGAAAACAATGTTTGGGCTCCACACAAGACTTGAATTCTTAACTGAGTTATGGCACCAACTAATATCTTCACTGTAAATGCTTTGACGAGGCTAGTGTGCATATTCCAACATGTGGAGTCTGTTATGTGACTTGGTCATTGTTGCTGACTCATGTTAAAGGCTAGTTGTCCTTATATGTCAACAATTTTTTGACTTGTCTGAGGTATTGAAAATTTTTCCGATAAGAATGATCATGTTGACATAATAAATGAATATTTTAAAGCCAAAGGCATATATAACAACACTGATTGTATTTTTGTTTGATTACCTGTATGTGTCAATTTGTTGACAGTTGCACACTATCCTACTGTAGTCTGTTCTTTTGTCATCTTATTTCTGCTCTCTTGGTATTCTAAATTTTAATATTTTCTCTCTTGAAACTATAGGATGATGTACTGTTCAAAGTCCTCTTACAATTGCTTATTATACCATTTCGCGGAGAGCAAAAGTAAGGAATAAACATTCTAGTTGCTTTTTGCTGAATGAATTGATTCAGTACTTCTTTTAACACATTCTTGGGATGAATGCAGTTTTGACAAAACAAAATGGACGTTTCAGGATGTAAAGGAAGATGTTATTTTTCATGTATCAAACATTTTTAATCCTATACGCTTATTCCACCTTTTTCTTGCAGAGGTAAGTCTTATGCATCCACATTATACGATGTTCTTCATTGATTAGTAAAATAGTGGAATTATTTATAGGAATCTTTGACATAATGAGCTTCTCTTGCCTGCAGTTGCACTATGACCATCAAGTACTTCTTGATTACCTTATTTCAAAAGACATAGGTATTTCCTGTGCAGAATATCTTTTAAGGTAGGTAAAATTTGCTGTTAATTCAGAATTATCTGGATTTTTTTCTGTTGATAGTCCGAGTATTCAATGAATTCATTTGTTGCTATTTTATTATTGATTTAATATTGAATAAAATGTGCTGTGTGGGTACCAACTAACTCAACTGTTAAGATCTCTTATAGTTATGTTAAAGGTCTTGGGTTAAGTCTCACTTACACCAAGGTTTTGGGGATGTTTGATTTATATTTTAAGTTGTGATGTCATAATTTTATATATATATATATATAGTATGCTGCATTATAAATGTAGTTGGCCACTTGGCTGTAAAGATTGGCAATTGAGCAGATTTGCGTCTCTCCAAATTATTTCAATTCTTATCTTAATGTGACGTCACATGCCTTTTCTTGTTCTCTGTCTAGGTGCTTACGTCTGGTATGTGAACATTTTCACTTGTTTATAGAATTTCCATTGGGTGAAAAAGCTAGAAATCAATCATCTGACAAGAGAAGAAAAATATTGGATAGCTCAAATTTTCCAGGCCGGGTTCCATCTGCAACTTCAAAATTTTTTATTCAATCACTTAAGGATAGTGACCGAGAATATGACTATGAGCACTGTATAACTAGAGGATCCCATTACAAGGAAGCCAAAGATTGTCTGCTTTCTTTGAAAATGTCTGTGGAAAACCTTCATCAGAAGAATCTATTTTTATATAATCCAGAAGCGCTTCTGAAACGGTGCCTTCTTCTCTCTACTTCCATGCGTTATTTGAATTATGGTTCCTTTGTTTTGTTCTTTCTGTAATTGGTTTTCATCCCTCAGTTCATACTTTTTAGGAAAATGAAATATTTTGTTTTAGTTGCTTGAATGACATGTTACTTATATCTTCTCATTTATGCAAGCCATATTCCTAAAATAGGTTAATGACCTCACTACAGTATGTGTTGATCATTGATGAAATTCTAAAACATGCATGGATTCACTGAGAATTTGATAATGTATTTTCTGAAGTGTCTATGCCTTTATTAGTGGCAATGACTTTCTGATTTAAATTCATAATGTTTCATGATAATAAGACAAAATGACATAGAACAAGTCAATGATATATAAATGAGTAGGGATATAATTCTTAACATGAATGTACTACATCATAGGTTTTAAAGTCCTTGTATGTATCATCACCAAGTGTGTATAACTGGATGTGGAATCTGAGTATGCAGATTTTCTTGACTCGTTGCTTTTTATTAAGGGGAGTATATACTTTGTTCATTTATTGCTTTTGCAGTTTGACAAGATTTCACAAGCTCTGCTCCAAGCAAGAGCACCATGACAGTTCAAAGAGTGGAGGCCATCTTTAGGAACTTAAGCTCTTAAAGTATCATCTGTTGCTCTAATAAGAAGAATAGGTAAAAGTGAAATCGGTCGACCTATTTCAGAGACATTATTATTATTGGTCAAATTGAAGTTGGTAGTCCGAGCAACTCTGGCAGATGTCTGTGGAGCGTTTTAACGTTTTTCCATGTCTTTGAAGAAATATTTGTGCACCTATTTTAATGTTGTGGTAAGAAATGAGTTAAATCCTATATGATGCACTTATTGTGGGAGTTTTTTTTTTTCTTATTAAAGGAGTCAAGGTATGGAGATGATTGAAATCTTTTTCTTTTTTTGACTAAAGTTTGCATTTGAAATTGGATTTATTATCCGCTTGTGCAGCATGATCATGATATATTGAGCCATTTCAAAATGGATGCACTCCCAAAGGATTCTTTTGAGGATTGTGAGCATCTTGTTTAAGATCTTTAATAACAATGCGGACTATGAGAGGGAGCCCCTCAACAGGACAAAGCAGGCCTCTCTTAACTCTTTTCTCTATGCCAGCTGTTCGTTCATCTACATTAGTACATTACATTACTTTAGTCAAGCTGAAGGTGCCACTTATCTGAGAGGGAAACAGATGTTTATCTTGAATATGCTTGTCTGACATTTCCAGGGTTTCCTACCATTTTTTTTGGGTATGTGTGACAAGTTACATGACAATTGCTTTGGGATGGTACTGTTCCTAAACTGAAGGATACTCAACTCTCTGGAGCCAAATGAGGTTTTTGTGAAGCACAAAAATATGACTGAACTTGATGGCTGGGATAGAAAGATTAGAGGAGATGGAGTAGGACGAGAGAAAAGAACCGAGTGTTAGTTCATGGAGCATGGTGTTGGTATAAGGTGCAACTCTGCTAAAATCAGGAGGTCATAAAGTCACAGTTCTGGACTTGGCTGGCATACACCCAAAGCAGGTGCATGAGGTTCTTGACTTCTTTCACTTTTTGATTATGTTGAGCCTTTGATGGAATTCATGACATCTCTGCCACCAGAGGAGAGAGTGATTCTGGTAGGCCAAAGCATGGGTGGGTTCAGCATATCTGCTGCTATGGAAAGGTTCCCTGAGAGAGTTTCTGTTGTCGTTTCTTGCACTGCTTTCATGCCAAGCCCTGACCTCATTTTTACAACGTATTCTGAACAGGTACCCGTTCTCTCTCTTTCTCACAATTTTTGCATCCGTGTGTGCTACACACTCATCCACAAACTACCCCATGTAGCTTATGGGTTCTCAAACCTAGCAGGCTTTGCTCTGCACTGGTCAAGATCCATAATGCCACTATGTATAAACATTGATATTGGTGTTTGTTTGTGCATGTTTTTAATGAGTTCCTCGTTAAAATGGCAGTCTTCAATATTTATTTAGTCTTCAAAATGGTGTTTGTACATGTTTTTAACCGAGTCTAATTAGTGGATAACTGTTGATGATAACTATCACATAAGTTCATTTAGCTTTGTTTGACATGTAGATTCGCTTCTAGGGCAGCATAATTTTCCAAAAAGGATAGAACAAAATGCCAAGATATGTTTGTGGTCCCATCCGATTGTTTGATGTAATGTAACCTAAACCATCTTAAATTGTATTAGCCAGGCTTTTGTGAATCACATGCTAACAAGTGACATCTTTGCGAAATGCAGAGTATACACGAAGACTGGATTCAATATTTACATTTGATAATGGGCACAACAGCCAGCACACCTCTTTACTCTTGGGTCCTAACTTCGTGTCATCCAAGTTGTACTTGCAGTTGCTGTATTGTTAGCGAGACCACAGCATTTTGTATTAGTGATGAAGCAGCATCAGCAGTCACCAAGGAGAAATACGGATCAGTTTTCATGGAGTTCATATTGTGTGCGGCCAAGACAAGTTAATACCAGATGATTTGCAGAGATGGATGATCGAAAATAATCCAACAGACGAGGTAAAGCTTATTTATGGTTCTGTTCACATGCCCATGTTCTCCAAATCTGAGGGCCAAGGAGCTCTGCATTTGCCCCCAAAATGAGGTCTTCTTGTTGATGTTTGAAGTATAAAAATAATGGAAAATAAACTACTTTAATCCAATTATTGAATTGCTTGCCATAGCTGGGGCGGTTACATCTTATTATCTATTTAAGGCCGTGGGAAATATTTTTCCAATAAAGTTGGTAAATTCAGTATCATAATTATATTCTTAAAAATTTACCTAAATATATGTAAGCAGCACATGAAAATTGGTCGGTTAACCACAAATTAATTAGAGTAAATAAATATCTAGACCCTTTAAGGTTTGTTCTTTTATAAGTAAAAATAACTTTTGGGTTTATTGACAAATACCTCGTATGCCGTTAGTTAAATTCTATTCAATTTTGTTCAGATTCGACTATAAAAAATATCAAAATGCCTATAAAATAATATATAAAATTTATTAAATAAAAAAAAGAAAAATAGTTAATCTTCACCGTTCATCTTAACTATTATTTTATTTTATATTTTATATTGGGGGATTTTCATTTTGGTTCCTAACTTTTGGGAAATTATCACTTTTTAAACTAGTTTCGCTTATTGGTATCGTTGGACTCTAACTTTCTGAAAACATATTAATTTGGCCCTTCTATTAGTCAAACTTAACTGTTCTAGGGGTATTTTTGTCTTTCAACATATTTCTAATTAAATTTTTTTTAAAAAAATATTAAATAAAAATCTATTTTGATGGATGGTGGAGATTATATGGAATTTTTTTTAAAAAAAAATTGTAAAATTAAAATTTTTTCAATTTTTTTTTTACTGTTTAAAAAAATGATGTTCTTGATGGAAAACCACACGAAGAACAAAAAAAAAAAAAAAAAAAAAAATTGAACGGGGTTCGTCTTCGAACCCAGATCAACTTCAAATTTCTTTTTTTGGCTTGTTCTCGGTAGAGATCCAATCTCAGATTGGATCTTTACCAAGAACATCAATTTTTTTTTTACAAATTTAATTTTTTTAAAAAATATTTCTATATAATCTCCACCGTCCATCAATTTTGATAAACGGTAGAGATTCATTTAAAAATATTTAATTAAAACTTAATCTAAAATGACCATACTACCCTTTTAATTATTACTATTTTTTTAAAATTTGAGGTTAAAATTGTAATTTTAACTTATTTAAATAGTGTCAAGGGCAAAACAGTATTTTTACAATTCTATTAAGTTTGACTGGTAAAAATTTAGTCAGAGGGACTAAATTGATACATTTCCTAAAAGTTAGGGTCCAAAGATACCATTAACTATAACTGGTTTAAAAAATTGATAATTCCCTAAAAGTTGAGGACCCAAATGAAAATTTTCCTTTTATATTTAATAATTTTAGTAATATTATATATTATTTTGGGGACCTTTTGATCTTTTTTACAGTCAAACCCAGTCAACTATTAAATTGGACGAAATTTAACTAATAGGGGTGGTTTTTACTAATAAACCCAAAGGTTGTTTCTAGTTGTAGAAGAACAAATCTTAGAGAGGCTAGGTCAAGAAAACAACCATATAATATACTCATTTTCAATGTCTAATCATTTTCATTGCATAAAAAAGTAAACAATCATACCTAAAGATTTATCTAGTGATAACCGATTTTGTTGTAAACGAGAATTTTCTAGTATTTTATCCTGTTTATATTCTAGTATTTTACCCTGTTTATGGGCTGAGTACTTGATGGATTTATTAGCTATCTCTTATTTTATTTTGTTTTGTTTGTATTTTGGTCTCATTGTGACTATGACATAATGACCTTGTTTCGATTTGTGTCTTCTCTTATCTACGGAAAAAAAATTGAGTAGGACAAACTATGTCACAATATTAGAAAATGAGACTGTCTAAAACTCTTATATTTTCTCTCTTTGCCGGCTGTTGTAGATTCATTGTAACAAGAATTTTATCTATGATCAAGTGTATTATTTGTCAAATTTATATTTTGCTATCAAAAAAGCCTTTTGCTATCAAAATACATGTAAGCGTTTGGTCCACTTAAATCCGAAAATTTAAGTGGTCGTACTTTCTTGGTGATGTTAGTTTTCTTGACATCCAACCGCATATTTACGGTGCATATGCGGTATGCTTGTGTTAGGGTGGAGTCAGGATTTTTTATTTGAGGGACTGTAATACTAATATAAAATATTTGAGAGGTACCAAAATGAAAAAAGTCCAAAAATTTGATAAATAAATACATAATGTTTATGGTTAAATTAGGCTCCACTCATCTAGGCCACTGCTCTGTAATATGATAAAACCACCTATTCAAGTGTTAGAGAGACCACTGGAGGAGATGGAGAAGACAGAGAAGCATTTTGTGCTGGTTCATGGAGGCTGTCATGGAGCTTGGTGTTGGTATAAGTTGGCAACTCTGCTCAAAACAGCTGGTCATAGAGTCACAGCTCTGGACATGGCTGCCTCAGGCACACACCCAAGTCAGGTTCATGAGATTCCTTCGATTTCAGAATACATCGAGCCTTTGATGGAATTCATGGGGTCTCTTCCACCAGAGGAGAGAGTGATTCTGGTGGGTCACAGCATGGGTGGGTACGGCATATCTGCAGCCATGGAAAGGTTCCCTGAGAGAGTTTCTGCTGCTGTTTTTTGCACTGCTTTTATGCCTGGCCCTGACCTCAGTTTTTCAACATTAACTGCAGAGGTATCTGATTTAATCAATCTTTTTTAGAATACTTTGAATTTTATTTCCATCTTTGTATCATAAAATGTTATGTATGATATAATCAAACCATAACTACATAGTCCACATTAAACCATCATGATATATATATGGAAAATTTTATCAGATGGTTGGTCATGACTTTCTTGTTAATGTAGAGATCAGAGTGACACTGAATGTGTAGTTCTATATAGAAGTAATACAAACACGTGTTTGTGTTGTTGCTGCTCAAACTCAATGATGATTTGTTGATTCGAGGGTTCAAGCGATGTATACATATATATAAATATATCATTTGATGGTTTAGATTGAATGCTAATTATAGGTTGATATGAAACAGTTTAATCGAAGACTGGATTCGTTTATGGATTCGGTGTTTACATTTGATAATGGTCCCACGAACAAGCCCACCTCTGTTCTCCTTGGGCCTGACTTCATGTTATCCAAGTTGTATCAGCTATCCCCACCTGAGGTAAAGACTTGCCCTTTCCCTTATCTATCATTTTGGAATAATTTTGATTTAAATGATGTATCCAGTATTAAAAATCAGAAAACATTATTCGAGTTTCGAAATTACACTGCAGTTACCTAATTCTGAAACTTATATAGTGGTTATTTTATTTTTGAGGGTTTATAAAATTTTTAATACACAATCAAATATTTAAAAATCAGCTAAGCGTGTGTTTTCTCGAAACAGGATCTTACACTTGCAGTGTTGTTAGCGAGACCTCACCCTAGTTTCGGTGACGAATCAATGGTGGATGAAACATTACAACTCACAGAGGAAGGATACGGATCAGTTCATCGAGCTTACATTGTGTGCGACCAAGACAATGTGATTACAGAAGATTTGCAGAGATGGATGATCGAAAAGAATCCAACTGACGAGGTGAAGCTGATCTCTGGTTCTGATCACATGCCCATGTTTTCCAAAACCAAGCAGCTCTGCTCTTGCCTCCAAGAGATTGCATTGTTACAGAAGAAATATGCTTAAATGGGATCTGCATGCAGGATATAATAAAAGCTATACTATCAGATTATATATAGTTGCCTCCATGCATGATTGAATAAGGTATTGTTTCATATAATACATAAAAGAGTTAATTACACTCAACCTCCCTGAGGTTTGGCTAATTACATTCGGAATCAAAGTTTGCATTAATGGACACTAACCTCCCCTCACGTTAACGTTGACCGTTAAAATGACCGTTGACTTTTTTCAATTTTTTTAAATGACCAAAATACCCCTATCACAAATTTTTTTACTGTTCATTAAAAAAAAATTAATGGTGAGATCCAGATTGGATCTCCACCGTCCATCAACATGATGGACGGTGGAGATCCAATCTGGATCTCCACCAAGAAAAAAAAAAAAAAAAAAAAAATTTTTTTTTGAATCTTCATCTTCGAACCCAGAGGGTTCGAGATCGAACTTCTGGGTTCATGTCTTCGAACCCT
The DNA here is from genome assembly GCA_003430845.1 of Xanthoceras sorbifolium. Lineage (NCBI taxonomy): Eukaryota > Viridiplantae > Streptophyta > Magnoliopsida > Sapindales > Sapindaceae > Xanthoceras > Xanthoceras sorbifolium. The sequence goes on from CM010609.1 coordinate 21,545,701, forward strand.
TCTGGGTTTCTCGAACCCAGAACGAACCCTTCTGGGTTCGTGGAACCCAGAGGGTTCGAAGATCGAACCCTCTGGGTTCGATCTCGAACCCAGAAGGGTTCGAAGAACGAACCCTTCTGGGTTCGATCTGGGTTCGAAGATGAAGATTCAAAATTTTTTTTTTCTTACCGTCCATCTGTTGATGGACGGTGGAGATCCAATCTGGATCTCACCATTAATTTTTTTTAATTAACAGTAAAAAATTTTGTGACAGGGGTATTTTGGTCATTTAAAAAATTTGAAAAAAGTCAACGGTCATTTTAACGGTCAACGTTAACGTGAAGGGAGGTTAGTGTTCATTAATGCAAACTTTGATTCCAAATGTAATTAGCCAAATCTCAGGGAGGTTGAGTGTAATTAACTCTACATAAAATAAGGCTCATAACTTTTTGTGGCGTTAGTGAAAAAAAAAATTTGTGCCCTTTCAGAGCCATTCATGTTAAGAATTGAATCTTTTAATTTTTATTTAATCTTTTAATTTTTATTTTGAGGTTTTTCTAAATTTTTATTTTTTTTTCAATTACGGGTTATACGTAATTCAAGCCTCACAAAAATAAAGATGCTTAAGAAGTAAAAAATTATACTATGTAACATAAGCGGAAACTCTCTAGCTTAACTAGTAACATCTCTTATGCTTAATTTAATTTATTGTTAAAATTTTTCAAAAAATTAACAAAACAATAAAACCAAAGAAAATTGATGTTGTTTAAGACGCTTGACAAGTGAAACACAAAATTAAAAAACTTAACTAAAGCATTTTTTTTTAAAAAAAGTAACAATAATTCGGTCTTCAATCCTCAAAACCTTATATTTAAAAAGCCAAATATGAATACAAGCTTTTTTACCAAAACATCAAAATTAAGCCCAAAAAATGAACAATACTTTTAATAATAACAAAAAATAAAAAGAAAAAAAAGAAAGCAGGTAAAAAGGAACATCAAGACATATAAGGGACTCACGCTTTGAAGAAACCTAAAAGTCAAGTTCTGGTCCCATCCCAAAATGAAGAAGAAAGAGAGAGCAAAAGAAAAAAAAAAAAAAAGAGTAAGAAAAACATTTAAAAGAGAGAGAGAGAGAAGGAAGTAAACACGTATGACAGGTTGAGTCATAATCCTCTGAACTTTAGTGCTTGCCATTGCTGTCGATTTCGAAGAGAGACAGACATTTGACTGTTAAGAGTCTTGTACAGATTGATAAACCCTAGCAAAAAACACATAAGAAAGTAAAAGGAAAACCTCTTTTTTGGGCCAGCGTCGAGCCTGGTAAGAGATTGAGTAAGTAGCTGGAATTGTTGAGCTTATATTACAGCATATATGGCAGGTGTTTTGTCTTTAAAGAGGCCTCTATATGACTCATTTAATTGGTGGGTTTAGACCCATAGTGCTTTATTTTTTGGTACTTGTATTGTAAAATTGTTGGGTCTGCAATGGTGCCCTCAACATTTTTTGGGCCCTGGGTAATCACCCAACTTGCCCTGGGCTAGTGCTGGGCTTGGCTATAAATGGTGAGCGCATGATGAGATTGTCTCGGATAAATTTTTTTCTTGTAGGGTCTTGTGGGCGATAGAATGACAGGAGGAAATTTTCTATGATTACATGCCACATGCTATGGATAATTTATCAGATTTGTTTTTCATACTATGTGGTATGATGTGAGTGATCGGGTACATTTCATCCAATCTACCGAAGATTTTTTCGAATGACACTGTATGAAAAACGAAATAGTTATTTACAATGTAAAATCGAAAGTCGAAAACTCCATGTGACGTTTTCACTCTTTATGTTGTCAGTTTATTTAATTAAGAACAAATAACACTGAACCTACCTGAGTTTTTTTAAATTACACTCGCAATCAAAATTTATCAAAACTCACACTGAACTCCCTTGATGTTAAAGTTTGACCATTAAAAGTTAGATTGACCATAAAAAACAAAAGTAGAAGATGTAACATCCCTAATTTCAAATAAATATGAAAAGTGTGGTTGAATGAATTTTGAATATGTAAATATGATATTTATGATTTGAGGGGTGAAAAATGTAATTAAATGTAAATATGAGAAGGAAAATGTTGGCAGTGAGTATCGCGACCAGGGATCGCGATGAGCAGCTCGCGGTGAAAATGTTAATTTTGGACAGTGAGCAACGCGACCAACATTGCGACCAGACACTGCGATGAAAGCGGTGAAATCACTCCAGTGAGCCACGCGACCAGGTGGCGCGACCACAGGTTGCGAGGAGCGGTAGCAATGACCTTAATTTTATAAAAAAATAAGAGGCGGTGAGAAGCTTCACGAAGAAGCAAAGAGAAATAGAGAGAGAGAGAGACCGGAGAAGAAAAAGAAAAGAAAGAAAAAGAAGAGAAAGAAGAAGAGAGAGAAATGAAGAGAAAAAAAGAAGAAGAAGAAGAGAAGAGGGAGAAGAAGAAATGAGAAAGAAAAGGAAAAGAAGAGGGAGAAAGAGAAAGGAAAAAGGAGAAAAAAAGGGAAAATTTAGAAAAGAAAAGCCGTAAAAAGGGTATCCAGGTTGGTGTACACGTATTTATGAAAACTTTATGAATTTCGTTATATTATTTAATTTGAATTTCTATATTTTGACTAAATAACTTGAAATGAATTGAAAAACTTGTTATTAATTTTGAAAATTATTATGGATTTGTGATATCGTATGTTTTCGAATATGTTTACGAATATTGTTTTGTGAATATCATTGTTGTTGAATTGATGAATGTTAATTGAAATGAAAATTAAAAATATGGTATTGTGAAACGACCCTAGGATACTTGGACATATAAACGGATATAGGAGATTGGTATATCAGCTGGGTTGTTTCAGCAGTACTGCACCGATATTGATCTTGATATTGATATTATGTACCTCCTTAAGGATTCGTTCTGGGGTAGGGAGTTATGTACCTTCCTAAGGATTCGTCCTGGGATAGGGAGTTATGTACCTCCCTGAGGATACCGAGTACCCGGTCCAAGGGTAGGGAGTTATACGTGTAACATCCCGGATTTTGGATAATTAATTTTGAATATATGAATATAAATTTTGTGATTGGAGGGGGTGGACCAGATGGAACGGTCCAGAAATGATGCATGAAAATTGAAAACCGAGACATTGAGTATCGCGACCTGGTCACCGCGACCACAGATCGCGATGATCTGTTCGTGGTGAAAAATGTGAATTTTTGGCAGTGAGCATTGCGACCAGTCACCGCGACCACAGATCGCGCTGACTAGCTCGCGATGAAAATGTCAAATTCTGGCAGTGAGCAACGTGATCACCAGCGCGACCATGGTACAGCGAGGTGTGCTCGCGATGAAGGCGGTGGAATCGCTCCAGTGAGTACCGCGACCACAGGTCGCGACGACGGTCGCGACGACCGAAATAATATAAAAAAAAATTTGGCTTCTGCGAGAAGCCACAAAAAAAAAAAAAATAGAACAGAGAGAAGAGAGAAGAGAGACCGAGAAGAAAAGAAAGAAAGAAGAGAAAGAAGAGATAGAAGAAGAAGAAAGAAAGAAGAAGAAGAAGAAGAGAAGAGGAAGGAAAGAGAGAAGGAAAGAAAAGGTGAAAGAGAAAGAGAAAGGAAAGGAAAAAGAAAACCTAGAACCGCGATTTGTCAAAAGGAAACGGTATCCAGGTTGGTGTACACCTGTTTTCGAAATCTATACAAAAGTATTAAGTATTTTTAGTTTGAATCTGCAATTATTTTGAAGATTTTCAATTTTTATGTGTATATATTATTTCATTGAAATGATTTTATTGTTGATCGCATTTTGATTATTACGATTCCGCTGAAAATACTTGTTTTCGACTATTGCATAAATATTGTTGATTTTCCATGAAAACTTATGTTTGTTTGAATAGTATAATTATTGAGTTATCCGTTGACTTGTAAATTACAGTGAATATTTGAAACTATTTGATCGAAACGGCCCTAGGATACTTAGACATAGAAATGGATATAGGAGGTTGGCATACCAGCTGGGTTCAGTGAGTAGTACTGCACCGATATTGATATGCTATTGATGACTATTATGTACCTCCTCATGGATTCGTCCAGGGGTAGGGAGACACGTACCTCCTCATGGATTCGTCCAGGGATAGGGAGACACGTACCTCCTCACGGATTCGTCCTAGGGTAGGGAGACACATACCTTCCTAAGGATTCGTTCCTAGGATAGGGAGATATGTACCTCTCTAGGGTCCGAATCCTCGGTCCTACAGTAGGGAGATACGTACCACTCTTAGGATTCGTCCTAGGGTGGGAGCTATGTTCGACAGACAGCCACTGTGGTCGAACGACCCATATTCCAGTCCTAGTTATGTTGAGTATTCTAGTGGGCCAGAATTGAAGTGAATTGAGAAGTGAATTGAGTGACTTTATTAATCGGTTTTATATGTTGATCTTATTCTTGAAGTTAAAGTGATTATAACTGCTTTATGGTTTGATTTTGAAGTTAAAATGATTATTTCTGTAAATGATTAGAATTGAAATATATATATATTGTGATATGTTTCTTATTAAAAGTTAATTATGATTTTCATATTTGAGTTTAGTGTACACCCACTAAGCTATATGCTTAGCACGTTAGTTTTGTTTCTAACGCGTAGGTACCAGGGATACTGAAGAGACAAAAGACTGAAGAGGAGTTTCCTGCAGACAGAGGAGTAGAGTCACATTTCTGGGGTAGATATTTATGTTGATGTGTATTATGATTGATATGCATGTATATACAGAAATTTGTAAACGTTTTGTATAATTTTGTTTTGTAATTAAATTGGTTTAGGAATTCTGTTTTTCATTTCTTAAGGACTGTAATGAATTAATTATGCACTATTTGATTTTTGAAAATTGTTTGAAAGTCGCACTAAACGGCAGAGTGCGCAATTGATTAAAAATGAGATTTGGAAGTGTTATTGAGATTAGTATTTGATTTGAGTTGTGGAAAAACAGGTTTTGGGAAATCAGAAAAACAAACGGAACTCTGCCGAAATTTTTGTAAAAAGTGTATTTCGATGGGCTCACTCGAAAATGGTTTTAAAATTATAAACTATGTGATTTTATAATGGTTTGAAAATTTAATTGATGGGCTTACAATGGTTTGAGAAGTTTTGAAGTGAATTTAGAAAGTTTTGAAAACCCGGTAACGCTCCCTGGGTCGATCCAGCCGGGTCGGGTCAGGGGGTGTTACATTTTTAAGTGGTATCAGAGCGCGGTTTAGGCGTTTCTGGACCAAAAGAGTCTGTATATGCATGCATTGTCTAAAGATACCCATAGGAATGTGTGACTCTAATCTGCAGACCTCTCTTCTGTCTTATATAGGATAAAAGAAATGGAAGGAAGCGGTGATAGATCTGAGAGTCCCACCAGCGTGGCTGGGGGAGCGTCTAGGGAATCTGTAAGTCCGAGAGTGGCGGACCCTGTACAGCCAGCGTTCATGCAATAAATGGCTGAGTTCTTTCATAGAGCGACTAGCTAAACACAGACCCATTGATTTCCATGGCAGAAAGGATGAGGATGCATCTGCCTTAGAATACTGGTTTGAGAGGCCTATACCTACAGCTAGGCCTGGTCAGTCTGCAACTTCTGTAGCCAGTACCCCTAGGAGTGCAGTTAGGGGACCAGCCCCTGCATTGTGTGACCATTGTGGAAGAAGACATCCTGGAAAATGCTGGAAGCTTACAGGAGCCTGCCTGGGATGTGGATCTCATGACTATTTCCTGAGGGATTGCCCACAGATTAGATCCCAGCAGCCAGAGAGATCAGCCCCTACTACTTCCACAGGTAGGAGGTGATCGATCAATATTTGTTACATATTTACGACCCTTAGACTTTATCTTTTGATCGTATTTTGAGTGAATTTTGCGTTTTTGATGTGTTTATTGAGCTTGCGCAGATTTTAGGTGTTTATATTGGTGTTATACGAAAGATGGAAGTTTCGGGCTGAAACCATGCAATTCTGGATGAGGAAACTTCACTAAATAAATCTTCACTACCATCGCGACCGAGCCATCGCGAGCTTTGGTCGCGACAGATCGATCGCGACGAAAGTGGCCAAGTCTCCAGGGAGTGTGGCGACCAAGCCATCGCGAGGGTGCCTCGCTAGGAATTGCTCGCGCGCCTAGCTAGGATCTGCTCGCGGCGCGAGGAGGTGATCGCGATGATAGCAACAATTGCTCCAGAGAGTGTCGCGACCGAGCCATCGCGAGCTTTGGTCGCGACACCTCGATCGCGACGATAATGACAAATGAACCAGAGAGTGTCGCGACCGAGCCATCGCGAGCTTTGGTCGCGACAGCTCGATCGCGACGGCAGAAATTCTGACCTAAAGTCAGCGCCTATAAATAGAACAGTTGAAAAACCTAAAAGTGTGATTTTTTTCCAGCAGCTCGAAAATAGCCTTGAAGGGGTCTAGAGCTCATCTCCTTCAACACTTGCTTGTCCTTGGGTGGCATCATAATGGGTTTCATCAATCTCTTCTCTCTTCTTGTTGTAGTATTGATTATTATGTTGAACTAATTTCCTAGTTATGTGGTCAATGGACCAAGATTGAGATTTAATGGTGTAATTGACTGAACATTTCTATGTATATATATTTAGAGATGTGTTGCTAGAGAATTTAATCTATTAGTACATGAATCTTATTGTTTGCATTACGAAAGTGTCTGCATGAATTTTGGTTTGTTATTAATATGGAAATTATTATCTCTATGAGAAATCATTAGGGCATGAATGAGTTTAGTAATAGTCTAGCAATAATAGTTAAGTTGATTGAGCCACGAAAGTGCTAATTGACCTAAAGAAGTGCAACTAGATTTGGGTGTTTGATTGCATCACTTGATGACCATTGGGTGAAGTTATTGAATTCGAATCATCAATGCATGACAATAATTTGATGAGCAATGTTAGAAAATACTTCTATGTTAAATATATATTAAGCTTCAATAAGTCGATTACACCAGTGACTCTCATGAAGGTTTCCATTCGACCGCGTAACACTTCCTCACATTTGAATACATTCCTTCGTTACTCATTACCTTGTTGAATTTAATTTCACCAACATCATTCTAAAAATCATTGATTTCAATTTCTGAACTTTTACAACATCTTTAGTTAAGTATTGGTAACCACCTCTTCCTTGTGGGTTCGACCCCGTACTCACGGGAATATATTACTTCGACACATCCTGCACTTGGGATATTATTCCCATGCGTTTGAGCGTGTCAAGTTTTTGGCGCCGTTGCCGGGGAAGTAGTTACGGTTGCTAATACTACGCTAACGATTGTTGTTTTTATTTGTTTCATTTCTCTATTACATCCTTATTTGGTTTTGTTTGTCTCAGGTACTTGTGCATAACTGTATGCGAGGTCGTCGTTCTCAAGAAGGAGAGCTGTTGCCACTAAACGATAACATCAACAGAGTCAACAGAATCGCATATAAACCAACTGATTCTAATTCTTCCACTTCAGAATCTGAGATGATGGAGGAAAGAGTAGATGAGGCCGAAAGGAGACAAATGCAAAATGAATACAAGGAGCCTGTCATGCCTCCAGTCATGCGAGATTATGCACTACCAGTCATTGAAACTTCTCCATCGTGCATTTTGCTGGATGAAATGTCTAGGAATTATGAGTTGAAGAATATCCACTTCAACATGCTGCCATATTTCCACGGAGCAGCTGGTGAAGATCCTTTGACATTTATGCGGGAGTTCTACAGCATAATCACAACTTTCCTCTCTTTAGAGGTTGTCTGAAGAGCAGCTACGGATGCGATGCTTCCCATACACAATGAAAGATGTAGCTAAGCAGTGGCTCATGATTCTTCCAGCAGCGTCTCTTTGCACTTGGTCAGCAGTTTACAAGAAATTTATGGGGAAGTTCTATTCCCATCAAAAAACCGCAGAGATAAGAAACAAGATAGCTTGTTTCACTCAGGGAGATGGAGAGTCATTTCATGAAGCTTGGGATCGCTACAAGTTGCTGTTAAATCATTGTCCTCACCATAGGTACCCTTTGGAGTTACAGAATCAGTTTTTCTATGATGGATTGACTCTGAATTGTCAGGCCACAGTCGACAATGCTGCAGGGGGAGCCATTGCAGAAAAAACTATGGAAGAGACCTTCCAGCTCTTTGAAAAATTGGGTGCAAATTCACAGCAAAAGAGTGTTAGGGGGAGGAAACCAGGAGTTTACGAGTTGAAAACCACTCCAAGAATGGTTAAGCAAATGGCAGAACTTAGCAGGCAAGTGCAGAGCTTAATGTCTTCCAGAGGAAAGAGACCTGATGTTGCATGCTCCATCTGTGGAGTTAATGGGCACGAGTTTGATGAGTGCTCATCCAGAGAGACTTGTCAAGAGTTTGAACAGGAGCAAGTCCAGGCACTTAATGATTATCCACAGCGACAAAGGAACGATCCATACTCAAATAATTATAATCCAGGATGGAGAAATCATCCAAACTTTTCATGGAGAGATAATCAGCAACAACAGGGGCAATATCAAGCTAATCCTCCCCAGAGGTTTCAACCATTTCAACAGAACCAGTACCAATCAAATGCTCAGAATTCTTATAATCAACGGGCTGGTCCTTCATCTCAACAAGTCAAACCATCGATTGAGGATAAATTTGACAAGCTGATGCAAATGTATCAGCAACAAGAGGCATCCACCAGGAAGCTTGAGGTACAAATTGGACAACTCGCTGAAGCCCTGCAACAACAAGTTCCAGGGAAGTTTCCAAGTCAACCAGAGCAATCAAAGGCAGTGACAGTCTTACGCAGTGGTAAGGAGGTTAATAATAAGGTTGGGGATGAACTTTCTAATGAATTTGTTAATGATGCAGGTACAGGTACACTTCCAGATTCTCCAGTGACAAAAGAGAAAGAAGTCTGTCATCCTACAAGGGAACCTATTCTTCCAAAGGCTGCAGATCCTTTTGTCCCTCGTGTTCCATTTCCGGGTCGCCTCCAGAAGAGCAAGAATGACTCGGCATTTAAAGACATCTATGACATTCTCTCAAAGGTCAACGTCAACTTGCCATTGCTGGAAATGATTCAGAAAATGCCAGCATACGCTAAGTTCTTTAAGGAGCTTAATACACGGAAAAGGCATTATGGGCACAATGAGCGGGTTATGATTTCAGAAACCGTGAGTGCAGTTTTGCAGCAGAAACTTCCACCCAAATTGAAGGACCCTGGGAGTTTCAGCATAGACATCACGGTGGGAAATACAAAGAAAGAGAGAGCAATGCTAGATCTTGGGGCTAGTATCAATTTGATGCCTTATTCAGTCTACGTACAGTTGGGTTTGCATGATTTGAAACCCACATCTATGTCATTACTACTGGCGGATCGTTCTACACGACATCCGCGGGGGATTATTGAAGATATCCTCATTCAGGTCGACAAACTAATTATTCCTGCTGACTTCGTCATCCTCGACATGGATGATGAGAGGGCAACAGAGAGGGACCTTCCAATTCTCTTGGGGAGACCATTCATGGCGACTGCCAAAACAATTATCGACGTGCAAAATGGAAAACTGTCTATGACAGTCCTGGATGAAACAGTCGAATTTAAGGTATTTGATTCTTTACCTTATCCTGTGGGTTCTCATGATTGTTTTCAAATTGATATTGTAGATTCAATGGTCGATGAGGAATTCACTGAAGAGGAGCTAGAGGAGCTTATGGAGTTAGAGAGAGAGTTGGAAGCAGAGGAAAATTGGGAGGAAGCTGATGAAACAGAACTTGAAGCAGAATTGGGCATAGACCATACAGAGAAATGGGAAACTGCTGTACTGCCTTCAACTATAAATCCACCAAAGTTGGAGCTAAAACAACTACCTTCCAATTTAAAATACACCTTTTTGGGCGAGATGGAGACTCTACCAGTCATCATTGCCTCAGATCTGAATGACCTTGAAGAGAGCAGACTGATAGATGTGCTCAAGAAATACAAGGCAGCTATTGGATGGTCAATAGCGGATATAAAGGGGATCAGCCCTACAGTCTGCATGCACAAAATCCTGTTAGAAGATGAGGCCAAGTCATTCAGAGACTCCCAGAGGAGACTCAACCCCAACTTAAAAGAGGTGGTGAGAGAGGAGATACTAACGTTGCTCAATGTTGGTATCATATACCCAATCTCTGACAGCAAATGGGTAAGTCCGATTCACTTGGTTCCAAAGAAGTCAGGTATCACGGTGGTTGAGAATGATAAGAATGAATTGATACCAACAAGAATGACCACTGGGTGGCGAGTCTGCATAGACTATAGGAAGCTCAACAAAGCAACAAAGAAGGATCACTTTCCTTTGCCTTTCATTGATCAAATGCTTGAGCGACTTGCAGGTCATGCTTACTATTGCTTGCTAGATGGTTTCTTGGGGTACAATCAAATACCTATAGCCCCAGAAGATCAAGAGAAGACCACCTTTACTTGTCCATTTGGGACATATGCTTACCGACGGATGCCATTCGGACTATGCAATGCACCTGCCACATTCCAACGGTGCATGATGTCCATCTTCTCCGACATGATAGAGAGGTACATGGAGGTATTTATGGATGATTTCTCTGTTTTTGGTAATTCTTTTGACTCGTGTTTAGTGCATTTATCATCGGTGTTAGAGCGATGTGTAGAGACTAATTTGACATTGAGTTGGGAGAAAAGCCATTTCATGGTTAAGCAGGGCATTGTTTTAGGACATGTTATCTCTAATAGGGGTATAGAGGTAGATAAGGCAAAGACTGATGTGATTGAGAAACTTCCCCCACCCACTTCAGTGAAGGGAATTAGGAGTTTCCTTGGGCACGCAGGGTTTTACAGGCGATTTATTAAAGATTTTTCAAAAATTAGCAAACCCATGTGTGATTTATTGTCCAAGGATGTTGTTTTTAATTTTGATCAATCATGTTTAGTTGCTTTTAATACATTGAAAGCCAAACTAATTACTGCCCCTATTCTCATGGCCCCTGATTGGTCTTTACCTTTTGAGATTATGTGTGATGCATCAGATTATGCGGTAGGGGCTGTTTTAGGACAGCGTGTTGACAAGCTTCCACATGTCATTTACTACACTAGTCGCACCTTGAATGCCGCCCAAATGAATTATTCAACTACTGAAAAAGAGTTATTAGCGGTGGTGCATGCATTAGAAAAATTTAGATCATATCTCATTGGGTCTGAAGTCATCATATATTCTGATCATAGTGCATTGAAGTATTTACTGACAAAGAAGGAAGCGAAACCGAGATTAATCCGGTGGATCCTTTTGCTGCAAGAATTTAATATAGAAATCAGGGACAAAAAGGGAAGCGAGAATGTGGTAGCAGACCATTTGTCTCGACTTATGGACTGTGATGACAACCAAGCAAGAGATGCTGCTATACCAATACAAGAGAGTTTTCCAGACGAGCAGCTATACGAAGTGCACACGGAGGAACCCTGGTATGCCGATCTTGTTAATTATATATCTAACCGTATTTTGCCTGCAAATATGTCATCATAGCAAAAGAAGCGTCTCTATGCATCTGCCCGGTATTACTATTGGGACGATCCATATCTTTTCAGACTCGGAGCAGATCAGATTGTGCGGCGATGTGTTCCAGAGTCTGAGCAGACAAGTGTGCTACAATTCTGTCACGATGGGCACTGTGGAGGGCATTTTGGGGCTAAGAAGACAGCTCTGAAAATTCTGCAGTCTGGATTCTATTGGCCCACGTTGTTCAAAGATGCCTACAGTTATTGTTCAACATGTGATAGGTGTCAACGTCTGGGCGGAATTGGCAAAAAGGATGAGATGCCACTTACTAACAACTTGGTAGTGGAATTGTTTGATGTATGGGGGATAGACTTCATGGGACCTTTTCCCACCTCATTTGGGTACAACTACATCTTGGTAGCGGTTGATTATGTCTCCAAATGGGTGGAGGCATTGGCGACACGGACAAATGATAGCGCTACGGTTGTCAGTTTTCTGAGGGAGATGATCTTTGCTAGGTTTGGCACTCCTAGGGCTATTATTAGTGATGGGGGGAGTCATTTTTGCAATAGATCCTTTGCGACATTACTAAAAAAATACAACATCTCTCACAAGGTGGCAACTCCATATCATCCGCAGACATCAGGTCAAGTTGAGGTGAGTAATCGTCAAATCAAGCAGATACTTGAGAAGATGGTGAATTCAACACGCAAGGACTGGGCCAGCAAGTTGAATGATGCTTTATGGGCTTACCGAACTGCATTCAAAACACCAATTGGAATGAGTCCTTACAGGTTGGTCTTTGGTAAAGCGTGTCACCTGCCAGTTGAGTTGGAACATCGAGCGTATTGGGCTATTAAGAAGTTCAATTTTGATACGGATAAAGCTGGTGAGGAGCGGAAACTACAACTAACAGAGTTAGAAGAATTGAGGCTTCATGCGTATGAGAACGCAAAGCTATACAAAGAGCGAACGAAAGCTTACCATGACCGGAGGATTCACCTCAGAGTGTTTGAGATCGGTATGAGAGTACTCTTGTTCAATTCCCGGCTCCGATTGTTTCCTGGCAAGCTTAAATCCAGATGGTCCGGACCGTTTCGCATAAAAGAAATTTTTCCACATGAAGCTATAGAAGTGGAAGATGAGAAGAATGGAGCCTCATTCAAAGTGAATGGACAACGCTTGAAGCAATACCATGGTGAGATTCCTCCGAGGACCGTTGCCCATTTCATTGAGCCAGTCGATGTCCCTTGAGGGAACGCACTGTCTTGCCTAGACGTTAAATCGTGCACTTGGTGGGAGGTAACCCACCCATGTAAGTTTTATTTATTGCAAGTTGATTGTTTTTAGTTTTGCATTTCAAAATTGTCTGATATTTAGATGGCTTTTGTGTTATTTATTTTATTTTATTTTAGTTCAGGTTTTCTTTTATGTGTGTTGTGTTTTTGTGGTGCTTCAGGGAACATATATATATAAAAAAAAAAAAAAATTTCAGTGAGCATCGCGACCGATCTTCGCGAGCGTTGATCGCGATGATCCCTCGCGCTACTCACTAGCCCAAAAAACTCAAAAAGACTTTTAAGACAAAAGCCTTCCCAATGAGCAGCGCGATCTCTCTTCGCGACCGTTGGTCGCGATGAGCGATCGCGATACTCACTGCCACCACAATAAATTTTTGGCAAAACTTCACAGTGAGCAGCGCGATCTCTCTTCGCGACCGTTGGTCGCGATGAGCGATCGCGATACTCACTGCCTGCCACGAACAAAATGCTTCGCGAGCGAGTCCTAGCGACCACTGTTCGCCATGGTTCCTCGCGAGGCAGCCTCACTTAATCAAACGGCGGCGTTTCAACCAAGGAAGAGGTCTCGCGATCAAGGTCTCGCGACCGTTGGTCGCGACAGTGAGCTCGCGATGACGAGTTGTGTTTAAATCCCTAGCTTGCGCGACAGCCCACCATTTCATCTGTAGCACTCGCGAATGCAAAGTGGCCGAATCTCTTCATCTTCTTCATCTCCAACTTGGGTTTTTGAGACTCTTTGCAAGGTATTGCTTACCATTCTTCCATAGTTAAGATTTTCTTAAAGCAATATGAACTTCCATGGTTGGATTTAGGAGTGATTTAGTGCCTAGGAGTGTTGTGGGTTGGTTATTGTGTTTTGTGGAGTTGTGAAGTGATATATGTTCGGTTATTGTGTTTTGTGGAGTTGTGAAGTGATATATGTTCGGTTATTGTGTTTTGTGGAGTTGTGAAGTGATATATGTTCGGTTATTGCGTTTTGTGGAGTTGAGAAGTATTTATTGCCAGTAGTGTGCTAGTGTAGTCTTGTGTTCGTATTGGTTTTGTGTATTTGTTTTAGGGGAATTGTTTTTCAACGGATTCGTGACTTGGAGGGTATGGCAAGACTCAAGGATTTCAATGAAGAGTACTCGCACCGCTATGCTTCGTCATCTTCAAAAGGGAAGGGTAAACAAAAACAGGGTGGTGCTAAAGGCAAAAAGAAGGCCCCCGAACCACCAAAACCGCGGAATGTGGGTGATCCGAACCCCGAATTTCCAGCCCGGTTGAAGGCCCAGGCAGACCGGCACCTTCTCCTGGAGCGGGGCATTAATGTGGAAGAATTGTCCACCACCTTCGTTGCCAACCATGTTGCTCAGCAGGGGTGGGGCAACTTTGTGAGACTACCGAACCGGGCAAATGAGAATGTGGTTCGTGAGTTTTATGCGGCCATGTACCCGCCTCATTTTCATAACCTTGGGATAGTGCCAGTTAGGGGGGTTCAGATTCGGATCACCCCAGAGATTATTAATCAGCATTTCGGCACAGTCCAGCAGCCACATCTCCGCCTAGGGTATCCAGAGCTACCACTATTTTCGGATCACAACTCAGAGTTGGCCGCTAGTTTAAGGATGTCAGGAGAGGGGGTGTGGCACGAAGGCGATGGTTCTATCAGGCACAGGCAGCTGCACATTGATGCAGCATTTTGGCAGGTCTTCGCTGATTTTTCCTTGAGGCCAACCAAGCATCGCACGACACTTATCATGGAGACCGTTCGGTTGGTTCACTGTATCCGGGCGGGTCTAGCTTTAGACATAGGGGTCCTGATTTGCGATGAGATACTCCATGCGGGCCGGCGCTTGCGGGGTGTGTTGCCATTTCCATGCTTGATTACTCACATCTGCGCTTCACACGGCCTCGATGTTTATGCTGAGGCAGAGGTACGGCACCTCCACGTCCCGTTCCCAAACATGAACAGGACGACTTATAATGACCTGGCGAGACGGAGAGGGCTGCCACTACTTGGAGTACCAGAACCCCAGCCTTTGGCAGAGGATGAGCCTATGGATGATGTGCTTGCAGCTATTGCAGCCTTTGATGAGGGGGAGGACGATATCCAGGATTCACTAGGAGTAGCCGCCAGGGCTAATAGGCCGACCAGAGCAGGCAGTTCCCGAGCACGAGCAGAGGGAGCGGGGGAGAGCTCTCAGTGGGGACAGGTTATGGGGGCCTTGCAGGACATTCAGAGTCGGTTGACCGATATGCAGCTGCACTTTGATCAGCGTATGGATCGATAGGATGCAGTCATCGACGACATTAGTAGTGGCCTTGAGACACTAACCTCGGATTTGAACAAGAAGGGGTTGCTAGTGCAGACATACCAGCGAAAGAGGGTGCGTTCTGAGTCCGAGTCCTCGAGTCAGCAGCCACAGCCACCCCCGCCACCACCGCCAGCATGACTCTCCATTATTTCTCCATGTGACTGTTGTATGAACTTTGTTTTTACTTTTTCTTTTTATATTCTGTTTTGAACTCTTTCTTTACTTTACACATGGATTATCTTAGTGTCAGTAACCTTTATATTTTTTTTTGTTTTCTTTTCCATTATTTTCTATTTCTTTTTATTTTTCATTTGTGTTTTTATCATTTTCATTCAATTTCGCTTTGCCAATAGAAGTGCTTTGCCTTGTGTTGAGAAAACGAAGTACGGGGGAGTGAGGTTGGATGAAGTGATAGTTGTGGATACTAGGACTGTTGTTCTGTGTTCATGTTTTATGCATTTTTATTGTTTCCTTTGAATCCAGGATTTTAAACATTGAGGACAATGTTTATCTTAGGTTTGGGGGTATTTTCTATTGTTGTCTTTTGTGTGCTTTTGAGTCTTGTTGGGGTATATAGGCTGGAAACCTAGACTTTCCTCATACGCACTGCGTTTGGAAGACTTAGGTATAACAATGCCACGTACACCAGTTTTGAGTCTTTTATGGTATCTTTTGTGTTTTGTTTTATTTGTTTTAGGATAGCAAATCATATGCATGCTTTACAGATAATTGAGTAATAATATGTAAATGCTTAGGTCATTTGAGTGTACAAAGTTGTTAACTAGAATAATGTTGGTAGTGTCCTTGCATCTAAACATATATGTCTGACATATTTGCATTGTAATATGTGAAAACTTCCAATTAGTAGTCCTGATTAATAGTGGAGACTACCCTTAGTGAGATTTTGAGCTTATCACGTATTCATTCAGAGGGAATTTTTGTTTCTACTCTTAAACACTTTCTTGAGCTTTATTGTCAGTAGATTGATCTCTATAGGTTTGCATTGGATGTTAATGAACTGTATTATAAAAATCTTGTATGTATGTTTTGAATGTTCAGTTTAGTAGATTTTGGAGATATGATCCAGGCATTGTGTGTGAACTCCTAAATAGCTTGATTTCCTGTCCTTAAATTGTGTGCTCCCTATCCCATTTATGGCCAAACACTCACATATTATCCTTTTATTGTATGAACTACATATCAAAACAATCCTAGCCAAAATTGAAAAATGTTACCTTTGATGCTTGGAAACTAGAGACAAATAAAGAGGGAATGTGTAAGTGTTGAGTGAGAAAAAGGAGTGGAGTAGAAAAGATGAAATGGATGTGGAAATGTGCAGAGAAATAAAATAGCCAACTGATCGGTCATTTATTTTCATATATTTACGACCCCTAAACCGTATCTTTTAATTGTATTCTTGAGTATTTTTGGTGCTTTTCACGTGTTTTCCTTGAGTGTGCAGGTTTAGGGACCTAAATGATGATTTTATATATTTTTGGGGAAAATGTGTAATTTCAGTAACTTTCGGGAAGGGCTTCGATGAAAGCATGTGAAAGTTCTGGGGCAAAATCGTAAATTCAGAAAGTTACAGCAAACTTAAGTGAAACGGTGCGTTTTGGCATAAAGGAATTGACTTAAGTGGAACGGCGCCGTTTTGGACCAATGCTTTGGTCCAAAACGACGCCGTTTTGGTTAAGAAATAAAACAAAATCGCCATGCAGCGCGACCTTTCTCTCTCGCCTCTCCTCGCGTCCAGCAGCTCGCGTTGAAGACGCCCAGCCCAGACCAGTGAGCACGGCGAGCACGACCGCGACCAGCCCCAGCTCGCGGTGCAGCTCGCGACGAAGAAGAGAACGCGTCCAGTGAGCTGCGCGATGACCGAGCGCGACTTGTGCTCGCGTGGAGAGCTCGCGGTGCAGAAGCAAAACGAACCAGTGAGTGTGGCGAGGGGCAGCGCGACCTTCCCTCCTCGCGGTGCTGCTCGCGTTCCTTCCTCTCCTAGCCGTCCAGTGAAGGCCGCGACCAAGCCACCGCGACCACAGGTCGCGGTGGTGGTCGCGGTGAAGAAAAACGCAGCCCTAATGGGCTGTCTATAAGATGAAAAACACAGCAGCTGGGCGTGGAGGAGAGAGCTCGTGGCAGCAGTCCAGACAGCTCCCAAGCTGTTCCAAGGGTGATTTCAACCCTCCTTGCTCCTCCCAAACACATCCCAAGCATCACAAATCATCACAACATCTCTAAATCGCAAGTGTTCATCGAAGAAGACGAAGATCGAAAGCGGAGAAGTTCAAGCCGGACCAAAGCGGAACTTCGAGTCTTGAGAGCTTCAATGGGTTGTATTTCATCTCATTTATCTTCCTTGATTGTTCATTTATGATTTTGAGTTGTTAGAACTATTGTTAGGTGATTTTCGGAACCGTGAACGGATTTGGATATTTATTGTTTATGAATATATTTTATGTTATTTCTCTCATGATATTATGTGCTTAATAATAATCAATATATTTTCCATTTCCGTGATTGGAACCGTGTGACTACCTCGCATTATCCTCCATTGAATCCGTCTCGTTTTATATTAATTGTTTTAGTTAATTTAATTTAGTTTAATTATTGAAAACCATGATTATGAGCTAAACTTGTAAGTTGGGGTTTTGATGGATCTTATTCTATGATGATCGAATAAATTGATTGTTTAATTTGTTGCGGTTGATTATTGTGTTGTTGAGTGGTTTTATTGTGCTTAATGCTTTTAAATGTGAAGGCCTCCATTTAGATGATAATTTGGTGGTGTGTTATGTACCGAGAGGAGACGCCCACCACGTGCTCGATATAATGTCCACCACAAGTAGAATTGGATAGAGATATACTAATTTGCTTGTGTGATCACATAGGGTGTTTATTGTAATTAATGCATTTCCATGCACTTGGATATACCATCGAGAGATAGGATATTAGTGTGTGCGGAATAGGTCCGATTTACCTCGAGAGGGGACTTTGGATAAATTAGATAAACACGGTCATCTTCATGCATAATTAAACCTCAACAATGTGCTTTCATGAAATTCAATCGGATGGATTAGGTGAATTCAAATACCCTAACTAATCTCTCATATTGGTTGCTTGCTTATTTTCATGTCTTTATATTTTTATCCTTTAATATCTTTCGATTATCCAAATAGAAATAGGCTTGGTTAATTTTAGTACTCAACGCCTAAATATCCCTGTGGAGACGATAATTTACTCATCATTTTATTACTTGTGCCGACCCCGTATACTTGCGGGTACAAAAAGTCGCATCAAGTTTTTGGCGCCGTTGCCGGGGATATTTTTAGTTGTGTTGATATTAATACCGATTAAGTCTATAGCTAATTTGGATTTGTATATATTTTATTTTTATTCTTATTAATTTTGATTTTTTTTTTTTGTTTTCTATGGAGGACATGTATCCTTGGTATGAGGCGCAGGAGTTTACCGAGGAAGTGGCGACTAGAGACTATGAAGCACCTTTGGGTTGTTTCTTATGTGGAGGGCCGCATATGAGTACTGATTGTCAGGTGGGCAATCCGTTTGCTGAGAGCCATTCTGAGCAAATGCAGTACGAGGGCTATGTACATTATCAACAGAACAACCCCTACATGAGTCCGTACAATCCTGGGTGGAGCAATCATGCTAGCTATTCATGGAGCAACCAACAAGAAAATGGGTCAAGACTAGAAGATATGCTTGTCGATTACGTGACAAAGATGGAAATCCAGGAACAGCAAGAAAAAGATGCAGCTTTGGAAGACATGATTATTAAATTCATGATAAAGCTGGATGAAAGAATGGATTCCCAAGATGAGGCCCTGAAGAAGCTGGAAGCTAAACTTGATCAAGTTGCTCAACATACTCAAGCAGCTACCCAAAGCTTGGAGATTCAAATTGGCCAATTAGCTACAAAGATCCAATGGCAAGAGCATGAACCATATCTTATGGTGCAATGCAATGAAACGGCCGTGGAAATAGATGAGCAAATTGAGCATCATATTTGGGTTGATCAAGTAGAGATGGAAGGGAGCAAGAGTTTGTTGCATGAAGATGATACATCTACCCTTCCAGAGCCGCTTGAGATTTTTCTAGTCCAGAGTAGCACTACAAAAGAAGAAAGCCACCAAGATACATACGTTTCTGTAGACCTCGGAGAAGGGAAGCCCAAACCGCCTCCGCCTTTTGAGCAGAACCCGCACTTGGGCCGTAAAGAGATACCTTCGCATTGGAGGTATGCAGTGCTGGGAGAGTCATCGTCTCTTCCAGTCATTTGGTTAGGATGGTGCGGTAAGCTGATGAGGAGATACCAATCATGGGGGAGGTGGGCGAAAGCTCAAGCGATGAGGTAAAATCTGTATATTATTTTCTTTTATTTTATTTTGATTTTTTTTTTTAGTTTTTTTTTTCTTGTGTTTCGTAACTCTTTCCCATGAACCTTTTGAAGTGTTGTGCCTTGAGTTGAAAATTGTGAAGTTCGGGGGAGGTTTGGTTGGATGTACATATTTTTGAAGTGTTTGATTTCTTTGATTTTGTTTTGTTTGTTTTTGTGTGTCTTTTTAGATTTGTTAGTTGTGGATATATAGGGTTGTTAGTTGTGGATATTAGGACTGTTGGTTTGTGTTCGTTTGTTTTGTGCGTTTTCGTTTTTGTGTCTTTTTTATTTTTGTTTTTAGTTTTTATTTCTAGTTTTTAGTTTTTATTCTTTGTAAGCCCCTTTTCTTCGTACGTAAGGTGTAAAACATTGAGGACAATGTTTATTTTAAGTTTGGGGGTATTGTTTGGTGTTTGTGTGTTTGTGCGTCTGATTGGTGTATATAGGCTGGAAACCTAGACTTTCCTCATACGCAATGCGTTTGGAAGACTTAGGTATAACAATGCCACGTACACTAGTTTTCGAGTCTTTTATTGTATTTTCGTGTTTTGTTGTGTTTGTGTTAGGATAGCGAAACCATATGCATGCTTTACAGATAATTGAGTAATAATATGTAAATACTTAGGTCATTTGAGTGTACAAAGTTGTTATTTGGAATAATGCCGATAGTGTCTTTGCATCTAAACATATAGGTCTGACGTCTTTGCATTGTAATATGTGACAACTTTCAATTAATAGCTCTGATTAATAGTGGAGACTACCTTTAGTGAGATTTTGAGATTATTGCGTATTTATTCTGAGGGAATTCTTGTTTCTACTCTTAAACACTTTCTTGAGCTTTATTGTCATTAGATTGATCTCTATAAGTTTGCATTGGATGTTAATGAACTGCATTATGAAAATCTTGTATATATGTTTTGAATGTTCGATTGAGTAGATTTTGGAGATATGATCCAGGCATTGTGTGTGAATTCCTAAATAGCTTGATTTCCTATCCGTAATTGCGTGCTCCCTATCCCATTCGCGGCCAAACACTCGCATATTAGCCTTTTATTGTATGACCTACATATCCAAAAATCCTAGCCGAAATTGTAAGACGTTACCTTTGACGCTTGGAAACTAGAGACAATTAAAAGAAAAATGTGTACGTGTTGAGTGAGAAAGAGGAGTGGAGTTAAAAACATGAAAAGGATGTGGAAATGTGCAGAAAAAGAGAATAGCCAATAAACAAGAATAAAATAAAAAGAGTTGGCTAAAATGAGAAAAAAAGGAGTGAAATGCACAAAGTAAAAATTGAAAAAAGGGTTGAAAAAGAGGTTGAAGGAGAAAGGTGTAGAAGAGGAAGGGAAGAAAGTTGAGCAAATTTGGTAGTCGTGAGAGAAGTTGCACGAATTGAAAATTTTATGAAGTCTCTTGATAGGTTTCCAAGTGAGTTGAGCCCGATTTCCGTTCTTTTTGAGCCAATCACCCAAAGCCCCATTACAACCATTTAAAGACCTGTTGATCTCCTTAGGAAACTCAATTGTAATATTTGACATGTTTGTGCATTGATTTTTCCGTTCTTAACATTTGATACCTTTCATGAGATCCTTTGCTTAATCTGTGCGTTCTTTCTAATTATTGATGCATACGACACATTTTGAAATTCTTTACTCATAAATTCCAGTCGTATGCAGTTGAAAGTGTGATAACCTAGGTTCTGAGTGCTATTGAGTGAAAACTTGCGAGCCTAGAGTCAAGGCGAATTATATCAGCAGTCTATTGATATGGAAGGTGTCACGATTATAAATGCGTTGCATGTCAGTGTCCCGTATGATATAGGATGTATTAAACTTATTGACAGCATTTCGAATTTCTAATTTTGTGCTATTCTTATACCTTTGCATTTGTGTATATATTTAATTTGATGTTGAGGTATGTATGTGTTTAGCTTAGGACGTTTGTGGGTATCGTAGCTGGTAAACCCTCACGAGACTATAACTCGTCCACTAGGGCCACCTAGGGGTTTAAAGGCTTGTGGCACGTGCTAAGTGCCATCGTTGCATCCTACGAAAATGGATATAGCTTAGTTCGTTTTTTTTATTTTAGTTTTAGTTATTTTTGTCTTTATTTTTTTAATCGTGGTGTGTTTCGATTTGCTTGAGGACAAGCAAAAGATAAGTTTGGGGGTATTTGATCGGTCATTTATTTTCATATATTTACGACCCCTAAACCGTATCTTTTAATTGTATTCTTGAGTATTTTTGGTGCTTTTCACGTGTTTTCCTTGAGTGTGCAGGTTTAGGGACCTAAATGATGATTTTATATATTTTTGGGGAAAATGTGTAATTTCAGTAACTTTCGGGAAGGGCTTCGATGAAAGCATGTGAAAGTTCTGGGGCAAAATCGTAAATTCAGAAAGTTACAGCAAACTTAAGTGAAACGGTGCGTTTTGGCATAAAGGAATTGACTTAAGTGGAACGGCGCCGTTTTGGACCAATGCTTTGGTCCAAAACGACGCCGTTTTGGTTAAGAAATAAAACAAAATCGCCATGCAGCGCGACCTTTCTCTCTCGCCTCTCCTCGCGTCCAGCAGCTCGCGTTGAAGACGCCCAGCCCAGACCAGTGAGCACGGCGAGCACGACCGCGACCAGCCCCAGCTCGCGGTGCAGCTCGCGACGAAGAAGAGAACGCGTCCAGTGAGCTGCGCGATGACCGAGCGCGACTTGTGCTCGCGTGGAGAGCTCGCGGTGCAGAAGCAAAACGAACCAGTGAGTGTGGCGAGGGGCAGCGCGACCTTCCCTCCTCGCGGTGCTGCTCGCGTTCCTTCCTCTCCTAGCCGTCCAGTGAAGGCCGCGACCAAGCCACCGCGACCACAGGTCGCGGTGGTGGTCGCGGTGAAGAAAAACGCAGCCCTAATGGGCTGTCTATAAGATGAAAAACACAGCAGCTGGGCGTGGAGGAGAGAGCTCGTGGCAGCAGTCCAGACAGCTCCCAAGCTGTTCCAAGGGTGATTTCAACCCTCCTTGCTCCTCCCAAACACATCCCAAGCATCACAAATCATCACAACATCTCTAAATCGCAAGTGTTCATCGAAGAAGACGAAGATCGAAAGCGGAGAAGTTCAAGCCGGACCAAAGCGGAACTTCGAGTCTTGAGAGCTTCAATGGGTTGTATTTCATCTCATTTATCTTCCTTGATTGTTCATTTATGATTTTGAGTTGTTAGAACTATTGTTAGGTGATTTTCGGAACCGTGAACGGATTTGGATATTTATTGTTTATGAATATATTTTATGTTATTTCTCTCATGATATTATGTGCTTAATAATAATCAATATATTTTCCATTTCCGTGATTGGAACCGTGTGACTACCTCGCATTATCCTCCATTGAATCCGTCTCGTTTTATATTAATTGTTTTAGTTAATTTAATTTAGTTTAATTATTGAAAACCATGATTATGAGCTAAACTTGTAAGTTGGGGTTTTGATGGATCTTATTCTATGATGATCGAATAAATTGATTGTTTAATTTGTTGCGGTTGATTATTGTGTTGTTGAGTGGTTTTATTGTGCTTAATGCTTTTAAATGTGAAGGCCTCCATTTAGATGATAATTTGGTGGTGTGTTATGTACCGAGAGGAGACGCCCACCACGTGCTCGATATAATGTCCACCACAAGTAGAATTGGATAGAGATATACTAATTTGCTTGTGTGATCACATAGGGTGTTTATTGTAATTAATGCATTTCCATGCACTTGGATATACCATCGAGAGATAGGATATTAGTGTGTGCGGAATAGGTCCGATTTACCTCGAGAGGGGACTTTGGATAAATTAGATAAACACGGTCATCTTCATGCATAATTAAACCTCAACAATGTGCTTTCATGAAATTCAATCGGATGGATTAGGTGAATTCAAATACCCTAACTAATCTCTCATATTGGTTGCTTGCTTATTTTCATGTCTTTATATTTTTATCCTTTAATATCTTTCGATTATCCAAATAGAAATAGGCTTGGTTAATTTTAGTACTCAACGCCTAAATATCCCTGTGGAGACGATAATTTACTCATCATTTTATTACTTGTGCCGACCCCGTATACTTGCGGGTACAAAAAGTCGCATCACCAACAGAAAATAAAAAAAATACATATATGAAAAGAGTTGGCTAAATGAGAAAAGAAGTATGATGCACAAAGTATAAATTGAAAAAAGGGTTTGAAAAGAGGTTGAAGGTGAAAGGCGAGAAAAAGATTTGGAAGAAAAGTTGAATGAATTTGGTAGTCGTGAGAGAAAATGCACAAATTGAAAATTTTATGAAGTCTCTCAATAGGTTTCCAAGTGAGTTGAACCCGATTTCCATTCTTTTTGAGCCAATCACCCCAAAGCCCCATTACAACCTGAAAAAGACCTGTTGATCTCCTTAGGAAACTTAATTGTAATATTTGACATGTATGTATACTGATTTTTCTGTTCTTAGCATTTGATATCTTTCATGAGGTCCTTTGCTTAATATGTGCGTTCTTTCTAATTATTGATGCATACGACAAACTTTGAAATTCTTTGCCCATAAATTCCAGTCGTATGCAGTTGAAAGTGTGATTGCCTAGGTTCTGAGTGTCATTGAGTGAAAACTGGTGAGACTAGAGTCGAGGCGAATTACATCTGTGGTTTATTGGTATGGAAGGATTCACTATCATAAATGCGTTGCATGTCAATGTCCTGTATGATATAAGGTGTATTAGACTAATTGACAAAATTTTGGATTTCTGATTTTGTGCTATTCGTATGCATTTGTATTTGTGTATATACTTAATTTGATGTTTAGCGTTGTATGTGGTTAGCTTAGGACGTTTGTGGGTATCGTAGCTGGTAAACCCTCACGAGGCTATAACTCGTCCATTAGGGTCACCTAGGGGTTTAAAGGCTTGTGGTACATGCTAAGTGCCATCGTTTCATCCTACGAAAATGGACATAGCTTAGTTGTTTTTGTTTGTTATGTTTTAGTTTTGTTGTTGTTTTGCTATTCGTTGTGGTGTGTGCCAATTTGCTTGAGGACAAGCAAAAGATAGGTTTGGGGGTATTTGATCGATCAATATTTGTTACATATTTACGACCCTTAGACTTTATCTTTTGATCGTATTTTGAGTGAATTTTGCGTTTTTGATGTGTTTATTGAGCTTGCGCAGATTTTAGGTGTTTATATTGGTGTTATACGAAAGATGGAAGTTTCGGGCTGAAACCATGCAATTCTGGATGAGGAAACTTCACTAAATAAATCTTCACTACCATCGCGACCGAGCCATCGCGAGCTTTGGTCGCGACAGATCGATCGCGATGAAAGTGGCCAAGTCTCCAGGGAGTGTGGCGACTGTAGTCCTCAAAAATCGCTCGGGGACACGGGGCACTACAACCTGCAAAGACAGAACGCACGTGACCCGCAGGACGTCTGGGACACCGGGGTGGTGCCGGCCAAAGTCACTCCGACGGTCAAGTTAGCGAATACTAGTAAAAGTGTAATGTTTGTAAATGGCGATGAGTAAGGAATACTTCCTGCTATCTTCACAGTTGGGGTTTTTCTGATCAAAGGGGGGTGTAAGATCGGAGGGTGATCGGAGAAGTTCAACAATGGCCGTAGGGTGTGGCTATTTCTTAGTAATCTCCTTCTCTTAGTTTTTTGGCCGTCCCTCCTTATGAGGGATTCTCTTTCTCTTTATAGTAGAGTGATGCTTCTTCCTTTTGGGGGATCTCATCATTCTCTCTTCTCTGTCTTCCACCAAGAAAGCATCTGGGTGCTTCTTTTGATCGGGCTGCCATCAAGTGTCATTATTACTTTGTAGGACCCGTTTCAAAGTAGATCACAATCTGGTCTCCCTCGGAGCGACGGAGATGCTATGTCGTACGTGATGCGACTTTTTGTACCCGCAAGTATACGGGGTCGGCACAAGTAATAAAATGATGAGTAAATTATCGTCTCCACAGGGATATTTAGGCGTTGAGTACTAAAATTAACCAAGCCTATTTCTATTTGAATAATCGAAAGATATTGAATGATAAAAAATATAAAAACATGAAAATAAAGCAAGCAACCAATATGAGAGATTAGTTAGGGTATTTGAATTCACCTAATCCATCCGATTGGATTTCATGAGAGCACATTGTTGAGGTTTAATTATGCATGAAGATGACCGTGTTTATCTAATTTATCCAAAGTCCCCTCTCGAGGTAAATCGGACCTATTCCGCACACACTAATATCCTATCTCTCGATGGTATATCCAAGTGCATGGAAATGCATTAGTCACTATAAACACCCTATGTGATCACACAAGTAAATTAGTATATCTCTATCCAATTTTACTTGTGGTGGACATTATATCGAGCACGTGGTGGGCGTCTCCTCTCAGTACATAACACACAACCAAATTATCATCTAAATGTAGGCCTTCACATTTAAAAGCATTAAGCACAATAAAACCACTCAACAACACAATAATCAACCGCAACAAATTAAACAATCAATTCATTCAATCATCATAGAATAGGATCCATCAAAACCCCAACTCACAAGTTTAGTTCATAATCAAAGATTTACAACTAAACATGTTTTTCAATTAATAAAGAGAGTTACAAGCATGAAAATAAAGAAGGAAAGGGATAGAAAAACTCTAGGTGTGATGAACTTTCGTCCTCCTCCTCATTGGGAATTTGTCTAGCTTCCACTTTCTCCAAATCCAAGCTTGATGGTGAGATTTTGGCTCAAGGATTGAATCCAATCCCTCTTGGTTTCAAGATGATCTTCTTCTCCCCTCTTTGCCTCTTCTCTTCTCTCTTGGTCTCCTCTTGGTCCTCTCCTTAGAGCCCTAGTCGAATCCCCTCTCTTTAGAGCCCTTTTTCTACTTATAGGCATTGAAAAATAGGTTTCTCGCGTCGCCATCGCGACCACTGTAGCACGACCTACGGTCGCGGCACTGTGCTCGCGGTGCTCACTGCCAAAAAATTGATGTTTCATCGCGACCACTGTAGCGCGACCTACGGTCGCGGTACTAGGTCGCGGTGCTCACTGGCCCAAATTTCAGGATTGCGCACTGTTACGAAAATGACCATAACTTCCTCTAGAAAACTCCAAATCACGAACCGTAAAATGTATTGGAAAGAAGACATCTATATCTTTTCATACATATAAAGCTCGAAACCCAGTTCATTCTCTGGAATATATGACGGCCTCCGAAACATGACTCATGACTTAACTCCCGACATGAAAGTTGTGAGTCTGCACACTATTGTGAAAATGAGCATAACTTTCTCTAGACAACTCGGAATCATGAACCGTAAAATTTGCCGGAAAGCAGACATCGTGACCTTTCCAGAAATATAAGGCGCTCAACCCAGTTCATCTTGTAGAATTTATGGCAGCCTCCAAACGATGACAGCTGTGCACTCCCAAATCTTCAATTTAATCCACTAAAACTCTTCAATTATGCACAAAACCTTATTACCTGTACACTAGAGGAAAACACGTCAAAAGCACCAAAAATACTCAAGAATACAATTAAAAGATATGGTTTAAGGGTCGTAAATATATGAAAATAAATGACCGATCAAATACCCCTAAACTTATCTTTTGCTTGTCCTCAAGCAAATCGGAACACACCACGACTAAAAACAAAGACAAAATTAGCTAAAACTAACAACAAAAACAAACTAAGCTATATCCATTTTCGTAGGATGCAACGATGGCACTTAGCACGTGCCACAAGCCTTTAAACCCCTAGGTGGCCCTAGTGGACGAGTTATAGTCTCGTGAGGGTTTACCAGCTACGATACCCACAAACGTCCTAAGCTAAACACATACATACCTCAACATCAAATTAAATATATACACAAATGCAAAGGTATAAGAATAGCACAAAATTAGAAATTCGAAATGCTGTCAATAAGTTTAATACATCCTATATCATACGGGACACTGACATGCAACGCATTTATAATCGTGACACCTTCCATATCAATAGACTGCTGATATAATTCGCCTTGACTCTAGGCTCGCAAGTTTTCACTCAATAGCACTCAGAACCTAGGCAATCACACTTTCAACTGCATACGACTAGAATTTATGAGCAAATACTTTCGAAATGTATCGTATGCATCAATAATTAGAAAGAACGCACAGATTTAACAAAGGATATCATGAATGATATCAAATGTTAAGAACGGAAAAATCAATATACATACATGTCAAATATTACAATTAAGTTTCCTAAGGAGATCAACAGGTCTTTAAATGGTTGTAATGGGGCTTTGGGTGATTGGCTAAAAAAGAACGGAAATCGGGCTCAACTCACTTGGAAACCTATTGAGAGACTTCATAAAATTTTCAATTCGTGCAACTTCTCTCACGACTACCAAATTTTCTCAACTTTCTTCCCTTCCTCTTCTACACCTTTCTCCTTCAACCTCTTTTTCAACCCTTTTTCAATTTTTACTTTGTGCATTTCACTCCTTTTTCTCATTTTAGCCAACTCTTTTTATTTTATTCATTATTTTATTGGCTATTCTCTTTTTCTGCACATTTCCACATCCTTTTCATATTTTTAACTCCACTCCTCTTTCTCACTCAACACGTACACATTTTTCTTTTAATTGTCTCTAGTTTCCAAGCGTCAAAGGTAACGTCTTACAATTTCGGCTAGGATTTTTGGATATGTAGGTCATACAATAAAAAGGCTAATATGATAGTGTTTGGCTGCGAATGGGATAGGGAGCACACAATTACGGATAGGAAATCAAGCTATTTAGGAATTCACACACAATGCCTGGATCATATCTCCAAAATCTACTCAATCGAACATTCGAAACATATATACAAGATTTTCATAATGCAGTTCATTAACATCCAATGCAAACCTATAGAGATCAATCTAATGACAATAAAGCTCAAGAAAGTGTATAAGAGTAGAAACAAGAATTCCCTCAGAATAAAAACGCAATAATCTCAAAATCTCACTAAGGGTAGTCTCCACTATTAATCAGAGCTATTAATTGAAAGTTGTCACATATTACAATGCAAAGACGTCAGACCTATATGTTTAGATGCAAAGACACTACTGGCATTATTCCAAATAACAACTTTGTACACTCAAATAACCTAAGTATTTACATATTATTACTCAATTATCTGTAAAGCATGCATATGGTTTTGCTATCCTAATACAAACACAATAAAAATACGAAAATACAATAAAAGACTCAAAAACTGGTGTACGTGGCATTGTTATACCTAAGTCTTCCAAACGCATTGCGTATGAGGAAAGTCTAGGTTTCCAGCCTATATACACCAACAAGACGCACAAACACACAAATACCAAACAATACCCCCAAACTTAAAATAAACATTGTCCTCAATGTTTTACACCTTACGTACGAAGAAAAGGGGCTTACAAAGAAATAAAAACTAAGAACTAGAAATAAAAACTAAAAACAAAAATAAATAAGACACAAAAACGAAAATGCACAAAATAAATTAACACAAAACAACAGTCCTAATATCCACAACTAACAAATCTAAAATAAACACACAAAAACAAACAAAAACAAAATCAAAGAAATCAAACACTTCAATAATATGTACATCCAACCAAACTTCCCCCGAACTTCAAAATTTTCAACTCAAGGCACAGCACTTCAAAATGTTCATGGGAAATAATTACGAAACACTAGAAAATTTAAACTAAAAAAAAAAATTAAAATAAAATAAAAGAAAATATGTACAAGTTTTTACCTCATCGCTTGAGCTTTCGCCCACCTGCCCCATGATTGGTATCTCCTCATTAGCTTACCGCACCATCCTAACCAAATGAGTGGAAGAGAAGATGACTCTCCCAGCACTGCATACCTTGAATGCAAAGGTATCTCTTTACGGCCCAAGTGCGGGTTATGCTCAAAAGGCGGAGGCGGTTTGGGCTTCCCTTCTCCGAGGTTTACAGAAACGTATGTATCTTGGTGGCTTTCTTCTTTCGTAGTGGCGCTATGGACTAGACATAACTCAAGTGGCTCTGGAAGGGTAGATGCCTCATCTCCATAAAATAAGTTCTTGCTCCCTTCCGTCTCTACTTGATCAACCCAAATCTGATACTCAATTTGCTCTTCGATTTCCACGGCCATTTCATTGCATTGCACCATAGAATATGGTTCGTGCTCTTGCCATTGGATCTCTGTAGCTAATTTACTGATTTGAATCTCCAAGCGTTCGGTAGATGCTTGAGTATGTTGAGCAACTTGATCAAGTTTAGCTTCCAGCTTCCTCAGGGCCTCATCTTGGGAATCCATTCTTTCATCCATCTTAGACATGAATTTTAAAATCATGTCTTCCAATGCTGGATCAATTTCCTGATGTTCTTGCTGGTTGCTCCAATGAGATTCGGAATGATTGCTCCACCCAGGATTGTACGAGCTTAGGTAGGGGTCGTTCTGCTGATAATGTACATAGCCCTCGTACTGCATTTGCTCAGAACGGCTCTCAGCAAACGGATTGCCCACCTGACAATCAGTACTCATATGCGGCCCCCCACATAAGAAACAACCCAAAGGTGCTTCATAATCTCTAGTCGCCACTTCCTCGGTAAACTCCTGCGCCTCATACCAAGGATACATGTCCTCCATAGAAAAAGGAAAAAAAAATCAAAATTAATAAGAATGAAAATAAAATATATACAAATCCAAATTAGCTATAGACTTAATCGGTATTAATATCAACACAACTAAAAATATCCCCGGCAACGGCGATAAAAACTTGATGCGACTTTTTGTACCCGCAAGTATACGGGGTCGGCACAAGTAATAAAATGATGAGTAAATTATCGTCTCCACAGGGATATTTAGGCGTTGAGTACTAAAATTAACCAAGCCTATTTCTATTTGAATAATCGAAAGATATTGAATGATAAAAAATATAAAAACATGAAAATAAAGCAAGCAACCAATATGAGAGATTAGTTAGGGTATTTGAATTCACCTAATCCATCCGATTGGATTTCATGAGAGCACATTGTTGAGGTTTAATTATGCATGAAGATGACCGTGTTTATCTAATTTATCCAAAGTCCCCTCTCGAGGTAAATCGGACCTATTCCGCACACACTAATATCCTATCTCTCGATGGTATATCCAAGTGCATGGAAATGCATTAGTCACTATAAACACCCTATGTGATCACACAAGTAAATTAGTATATCTCTATCCAATTTTACTTGTGGTGGACATTATATCGAGCACGTGGTGGGCGTCTCCTCTCGGTACATAACACACAACCAAATTATCATCTAAATGTAGGCCTTCACATTTAAAAGCATTAAGCACAATAAAACCACTCAACAACACAATAATCAACCGCAACAAATTAAACAATCAATTCATTCAATCATCATAGAATAGGATCCATCAAAACTCCAACTCACAAGTTTAGTTCATAATCAAAGATTTACAACTAAACATGTTTTTCAATTAATAAAGAGAGTTACAAGCATGAAAATAAAGAAGGAAAGGGATAGAAAAACTCTAGGTGTGATGAACTTTCGTCCTCCTCCTCATTGGGAATTTGTCTAGCTTCCACTTTCTCCAAATCCAAGCTTGATGGTGAGATTTTGGCTCAAGGATTGAATCCAATCCCTCTTGGTTTCAAGATGATCTTCTTCTCCCCTCTTTGCCTCTTCTCTTCTCTCTTGGTCTCCTCTTGGTCCTCTCCTTAGAGCCCTAGTCGAATCCCCTCTCTTTAGAGCCCTTTTTCTACTTATAGGCATTGAAAAATAGGTTTCTCGCGTCGCCATCGCGACCACTGTAGCGCGACCTACGGTCGCGGCACTGTGCTCGCGGTGCTCACTGCCAAAAAATTGATGTTTCATCGCGACCACTGTAGCGCGACCTACGGTCGCGGTACTAGGTCGCGGTGCTCACTGGTCCAAATTTCAGGATTGCGCACTGTTACGAAAATGACCATAACTTCCTCTAGAAAACTCCAAATCACGAACCGTAAAATGTATTGGAAAGAAGACATCTATATCTTTTCATACATATAAAGCGCGAAACCCAGTTCATTCTCTGGAATATATGACGGCCTCCGAAACATGACTCATGACTTAACTCCCGACATGAAAGTTGTGAGTCTGCACACTATTGTGAAAATGAGCATAACTTTCTCTAGACAACTCGGAATCATGAACCGTAAAATTTGCCGGAAAGCAGACATCGTGACCTTTCTAGAAATATAAGGCGCTCAACCCAGTTCATCTTGTAGAATTTATGCAGCCTCCAAACGATGACAGCTGTGCACTCCCAAATCTTCAATTTAATCCACTAAAACTCTTCAATTATGCACAAAACCTTATTACCTGTACACTAGAGGAAAACACGTCAAAAGCACCAAAAATACTCAAGAATACAATTAAAAGATATGGTTTAAGGGTCGTAAATATATGAAAATAAATGACCGATCAGTACGACATGTAGGTTTCTTGTCAATCTGAACCATGATTGGGTGATGTAGCACGGTCGCACTACATGAGGGTACATGTCGTGCGACAAGGTCTTCAAACTGGTACGTCGTCGTACTACACGAGTGCTTCGTGTCGTGCGACATAGTTTTCCAACTGGTACGTCGTCGTACTACACGAATGCTTCGTGTCGTGCGACATATTCTTCCAACTGGTACGTCTACATGAGGATGCTCCATGTCGTGCGACTTGGTCTTCATGCTAAGCCTTTGTCGTACTACATGGGAAAGTACTCTTCTTTTAGCTATGGGCTTTGTCTTTGGGCCATGTTTTGGGCCATACATATTTTGGCTACTACAGTTTGCCCCCAAACGCATTGGTTTTCAGAAGAGCCAAGGGGTTTGCGTCGTACGACATGTAGTCATGGATATGTATGTGAATTTTACAGGTTGGCTCGATATTGTCGCACGACTCAGCCCTTCTTAAGAGAGTGTTTTGGTGAATGGATAATGCATAAGTTTTGCCATTGTCGTACGACAATGTTCGTTAGAGAAGGAACGATTGACCTTCAAATGACTCTTCGATATCTGTGTCGAAGTGAATGGGGTCATAATGGGCAGTGTGCATGCGTGGCTAATGATGGGTTTGTGGGAGTATGTGTCCAATGAGAAGTTGACACGTCAGCATAGGCTTTCTTTTTATTTGCCGCCCTTTCCTTTTCTTCTTCATTTTTCAATTTCTAGCTTTCTCTCTCATTTTCTTTCTCTCTCTAGGAACCAGTCACCTCTGTGAACTTCTCCGGCGTTGTTTGTTGATCGTCTTTTACCATTCTCTCGCGTTTTTCGGTGAAGCGTGGTTACCTCGTTTTAGTTTGGTAAGTTTTTCTGTTATCTCCGCATTTGTTTAATGTTTTTTTCATTTCTGTTTCTGGGGTACTTTTCGTGTTCTTGAGTATCTTTCGAGAAGAAATCTAAAAAAGTGTTAGTTCTAGATCGAAAAATAAAACTTAGGTTTACATATAACGTGTTTGTAGAGTCTAGGTCGCACGACAGTAGCCAAGACGTATAGGTCGCACGACCTTCTTAACAGTCTTGGGAGCTGATATTAGGTCGTGCAAGATCTTTGGTTTTAGGTTATAATTACTAACCGTTGGCTACTGTCGTTCGACTTGTAGGTTCTGGTGTCGAGTCGAGGCGATGAGAGTCCTCACAGTACCTCTGGGCGTGGATACGACGATCCCATAGATCTGTCGTACGACTCGTGGGGAGAGTCAGAGGCAGCGAGTGCTGAAGTGACAGTGGCGTCGTACGACACTGTGACTGTTTCTTTCGCGGGTACGTCGCGCGTGATGGAGGACATTCCTATGGGGATTCCCCTAGTCGATCTACCGGGCGACGCGGCGGGTCCATGCCCGATGGGACCTAGCAGGCCGCTAGGCTTGCTGTTGAATAATCCAGCAAGCGTGCTGTAGCACCCCCCGACCCGACCCGGCCGGACCGACCCGGGGCGCGCTACTCGGAACTTTCCAAATTTTTCAATAACTTCAATTTTTCCTTTTAAAATCAGTGTGAGCCCATAACAATAAATAAACTTTTTACGAAAATCCGGCAGAGTACCATTTGTTTTTCGGACTTTCCAAAACCTGTTTTTACACAATCAATTCAATACCAATTTCAATAACACTTCAATATCAATTTCAAACAATTGCGCACTCTGCCGTTTAGTGCGACTTATCAATCACAATTTATAAAATAAAACAAACAGACCTTAATATTTACAAACAGTTTTAATAATAAAAGACATAAATCATAAACTAATTAATTACAAAACATTTTACAAAACGTATTTACAAATTTCCCTGTATATGCATGCTTTCAGAATATATATATACACATAACGAAAATATAGCTACCCAACTGTACAATCCTGTGACTCGGTCTGCAACTTGCTCCTTCTTCAATCTCTAGCCTCCTCTGGATTCCTGGTACCTACGCGTTAGAAACAAACTAACGCGCTAAGCATAAAGCTTAGTGGGTGTACTAAAAATTCAATTAAATAAATTACAATATAATTATTCTTTAAAGAAACAATAAACCACATTATGAGTTTTATTTCTAAATCACTTTCCAAACAATTAAATTTCAGAATCAAAGCATTAAACACTTTCAATTACGTTAATTTCAATAATGAAGTCAATAATGAATGCTATCAATAAAATCATTCGGTTCACTTTTCAATTTCAATCAATTCTGGCCCACTAGAATACTAAACATTCTAGGACTGGAATATGGGTCCACGTGATTGTCCGAGATTGCCCCGCAACAACAATCACTAATATCATCGCGATTGTCCGAGATTGCCCCGCAACAACAATCGCTAGAATCATTGTGATCGTCCGAGATTGCCCCGCAACAACGATCACTAAATCGGTGTGATTGTCCGAGATTGCCCCGCAACAACAATCACACAATAATAACGGCGCAGTACTGCTAGGTAAAACCCAGCTGGTATACCAACCTCCTATATCCGTTTCTATGTCTAAGTATCCTAGGGCCGTTTCGGTAAATAATTTTCATAAGCAATACTTAATAAATATACATTTCGCACAATATTTCTCAAGAATATCAACAATATTCATACAAAATATAAATCATGTATTGTTAACAAAATCGACACAATCGGAATACGATCAAAACGCGATCTAGCATAAAATCAGTTCAAAATCAATAATAAGTGCATCAATCATCAATTTTTCATATAAAGCAGACACTTTTCATACCAAAAATCGAAATCGAAAACTATGAACGATTTCGAAAACGAAAATAAAAACGAGGAACGAAATCGAAAACTAAAATGAAAAAGTAAACGAAAGACAGCTCGAAACGATTTCGAAAACGAGAGTACACCTACTTGGAATCCGTGTTTTCGTTCGACAAACCGCGGTTCCACGATTTCTTTCCCTTCTCTTTTTCCTTTCTCCTTCTTCCTCTTTTTCTTTTCTTTTCTTTCTTCTTCTTCTCTCTTCTTCTTCTTCTTTTTCCTTCTCTCTTTTCTCTCCTTTTCTCTCTTTTTTCTCGGTTCTTTCTCTCTCTGTTCTGGCTTCTCGCTTCTGCGAGAAGCTTCTATTTTTTTTTATATTTTTTTCGCCATCGCGACCGCCGTCGCGACCTGTGGTCACGGCACCAGGTCGCGATGCTCACTGGAGTGCGCGCACCGCCTTCCTCGCGAGCGCGCCTTGGTCGCGCGAGTGGTCGCGCTGCTCTCTGCCCGTTTTTGACACTTTCATCGCGAGCAAGCCATCGCGACCTGTGGTCGCGGTGACTAGTCGCGGTACTCACTGCCAGATTCTGCGTTTTTCACCGCAAGCGAGCCATCGCGACTTGTGGTCGCGGTGACCAGGTCGCGATGCTCTCTGGTTCAGTTTTCCAATTTTTCATTTTTCTCATTTTTCACTATTCAATCCGGTCCGCTGGAAATCATAAAATAAAAATTTACACCCCCTCTCAAATAGTAAAAATTTATTTCCACATATTTCACATATATCAAAAATTCATTACCCGAAATCCGGGATGTTACACGTGCTAACGGAGGACGACATCATGCGTCTCCGGTTTAGTTATGGCATACCCGATGGTGTCGCACTGAGGGCGCCGTTTAAGGAGGAGAGGCCAGATTGGGACGTCCCAGGATGGACCTGTTTGTACGAGTTCCCGTTCCAGCGGGTGGGATTCAGACTGCCAGTAGTCGGACTACTGAGGAAAGTGCTCGATCATTTCGAGCTTGCCCCAGGGCAGCTGATGCCCAACAGCTGGAGGATCCTGTTGGCGTTGGATCTGCTGTGTACGAGGGAAGGGATAGTATTCGAGCTTCCTGACCTTTTCTATTCGTACACCGTGCGGGAGCACGACATAGAGAAAGGGCGTTACAACTTAAACCTCCGACCCAACAGAACGCACCTGATAACGGAGTTAACCACAAACGACAGGTTGTGGAAGGACAGGTATTTCTTTGCGAGGGGCCTGCTTGTTGATTGGCCTCTCGGGGATACTGTCGTTCGTGCGACCTGGTCCAAGGCTGGTGGGTCTTTTATTTAGTTGAGTCGTACGACAGTATCTTACTTATTTTTTTTTTTTTACTAACTACTGTTTGTTTTGTAGTGAACACAGGAGCGCCGCAATCAGTTGTTGGTTTGACGTGTGTGACACGTACGGAAAGGGTGTTGTCGTATGACGCCAAGGAGAAGAGTTGGAGGAGTATTTTGGCGGAGGAGAATTTGCGGCCGAGCCACCTCTGGAAGTTTAGCGTGATAAACGAGCCAGGTACCCCTTACCCTGCCTTCAAAAATTTAGTGGAGTTTGTCAGGGTTAGGCACTGTGTCGAGCGACTGTACGGCACACGCTTTTTGACTCCCATCTCATACGTCGAGCGACGATTTGCAGTTGACATTATGGCTGGAGAGATCGCCGCGCCTGCTGCTGACGATGCAATGAGGAGGCTGAGGGAAAAAAGGAAGGGAAAGAAGAAGGCTGAGTCGAGCAACCAGGCGGCCTCCACTCCTCCACCTCCTCCAACTGGTCGAGCAAAGGCCTCCCAAGATGTTTCTTCAGCTGGGAAGAAAAGGAGAAGGGAAGATTCAACATCGGGTGTCGACGCGTCGGTCGACCTGGTCTTCCCGCAGGATGCCTCCGCGTATTCTGATGTTGGCTCGATCCTTCCACAGGTCGAGCGGCTGCTGTTGCCTGAGGACAAGAGTCGTCTCAGGGAGATGGGTCTTTCCCAAGCTGCCGATTGGGGCCTAGGCCACCTCTTCCAGGTATGGTCGTACGACTGTTGCTGTTTGTATTTTATTTTTGCTTATTTTAGAATCTGTTCTAATTTGTTTCATTTATTTTTGTAGGCTCTCCAGTCGCACGTGCACTTGAAAGAAGAACTCGGCTCCGCCCTTAAGAAGATAAGAGAGCTGAAGTCGAGTAACCAGAGTTTGAAGCAGGAAAATGACAATTTGAAAGCTTCAAACTTGGAGGCAAAAAAGACAGCTCTCGAGGCGTCGGGTCGTGCCGTTGAGGCCACACTTGAGCTGAACAAACTAAAGTCGACTGTCGACTTACTACAGGCCAAGCTGAAGGCCAAGGAGGCTGATTACGACGCTCTGTACGACAAGGCGGAGGATAATGTTCTTAATGCTGTCATCAAGACCCGTGCAGACCTGATGAGGGAGTATCGAGACGGTCGTGCGACGGAGTGGAAGGTCGAGGACTGGATTGCTGATCACGAGGAGTTGACGCGTTCTGATGATGAAGCTGATGCGAAAGACGCAGGAGATACAGCTGCTCTTCCTCCTCCAGAAGGCTTGGCAGTCGTGGCTTTGGCTGCTCAGCCTGCTGGAGAGTCTGATGGTTTTGCCCCATAAGGGGTTGTAACTTTTTGTACTTGATGAATTTTTATATTTTGTTTGAACGATTTCTTTTTAATATATTTATTTTGATTTTGGAATTTTGTTTTTGCGACTTTGAGTGTTGGTCGTGGTCCATGACCTTTGAATGCGGGTCATGTGATCGTTTGGAGATGGAGAGTCCATGACCTTGAATGCGGGTCATGTGATCGTTTGGAGATGGAGACCGTGAATGCAGGTCATGTGATCGTTTGGAGATAGAGACCGTGAATGCAGGTCATGTGATCGACCGTGAATGCAGGTCGTGGTCCATGACCTTGAGTGCGGGTCGTGTGACCATTTGGAGATGGAGAGTCCATGACCTTGAATGCGGGTCATGTGATCGAGTTTTGTTGTAGATTTTGCTGTTTATGATATTGAATTGCCCCAGTTGGAGTGTGTAACTGCTCAGTTGCACACTACAACTTTTGATGTACTTTAAGATAGACTGTGCAATGTTAACCTGCGTTAGAGTGATAAAATTCGAAATATATATAAATAGATATATATGTATATATATATATATATTTCTAAAACTGATATTGTTTTAGATGGCACGCGTTCCAACTGTTGTCGATCTCCATGCCATCTGTACATCGTAGTTTATAGGCTCCATTTCCAAATACACTGGTGATTTGATATGGTCCTTCCCACGTAGGACCGAATTTGCCTGCTCCTTTTTCCTTTGTGTTTTGGAAGACGCGGCGAAGAACCCAATCTCCAATATGGAAAGACTTGAGACGAACGCTTCTGTTATAATGGCGGGCGACTCGTTGTTGGTACACGGCCAATCTGATTGCGGCCTTGTCTCGACGCTCGTCGATTGTGTCAAGTTCGTTCATCAACTCTCTGTTGTTTGCTTCTTCTGCCGCGTATCGTATCCTATAAGAAGGGTAGTCAGCCTCTGTTGCTATGACGGCCTCTGAGCCGTAAGATAGAGAGAATGGTGTTTCGCCTGTTGACGTCCTGACCGTCGTACGGTAAGACCACAGCACACCTTGTAATTCGTCAGCCCATTTCCCTTTGTATTGGTCGAGTCGCTTCTTGAGGGTGGACATTATTGTTTTGTTGGTGGATTCTGCTTGTCCGTTAGCTTGAGGGTATCTTGGGCTTGAATAACTTAGTTTGATGTTCCATTTGTCGCAGAAGTCTTGGAAATCGTATGAAATGAATTGTGAGCCATTGTCGGTGACTATTTCCTTTGGGACTCCGTAGCGGCATATGACATTCTTCCAAATGAAGCTTTTAACTTCAGAGTCTTTGATTCTCACGTATGACTCGGCTTCGACCCACTTTGTAAAGTAGTCGGTCACGGCTAGCATGTAGACCTTGCCCCCGGTAGCGATGGGTAACTTCCCTACTATGTCCATGCCCCACTTCATGAAGGGCCATGGTGCTGAAATAGGGTGGAGTCTTTCCGGGTGTTGATGTGAAACGTGGGCGAAGCGTTGGCACGGGTCGCACCTCTTGACGAGGTCGTGCGACTCGGATCGCATCGTGGGCCAGTAGTACCCGGCTGTGATTGCTCTATTGGCTAGGCTTCTTCCGGCCGAGTGGTTCCCGCATTGCCCCTCGTGTAAGTCCTTGAGTACTTGCTGAGCTTCGACTGGGTCGATACATTTGAGGTAGGGCCCGGAGTAGGATCGCTTGTAAAGTTGACCCTCTATTATAGAAAATCGGGCGGCCTTGATCTTAATTCTTCGTGCTTCTACTTTGTCAGATGGGAGGGCGTCGTCTCTCAAGTAGTCGTAAATCGGGGTGACCCAAGTTGGCTCGTCCAAAATTGGTTTGATTTCGAGCTTTGTTGGCTTCCATACAGCTGGCCATTGGACAAACACCATGGGGATGGTTCGTTCAATCGTGGTATCTAGTGCGGACCCAAGATTGGCGAGTGCATCAGCATGTGCGTTTGCAGATCTTGGGATTTGCTCGATGTCAAATGACTTGAATGAAGCTAGTAGCTCTTTTGCCAAGATTAAGTAGGCCGACATTTTCAAGTCTCGAGCTTGATAGGATCCTTGCAATTGTTTCACAATTAATTGGGAGTCACTGCGTACCTTTATTCGCTCGACGCGTAAGTCCTTTGCCAAGGTGAGCCCGGCTATGAGGGCTTCGTACTCGGCTTCG
The DNA here is from genome assembly GCA_003430845.1 of Xanthoceras sorbifolium. Classification (NCBI taxonomy): domain Eukaryota; kingdom Viridiplantae; phylum Streptophyta; class Magnoliopsida; order Sapindales; family Sapindaceae; genus Xanthoceras; species Xanthoceras sorbifolium. Next base: position 21,585,261 of record CM010609.1, read on the forward strand.
TTGTTGGTGATCTTGAATCCACACCGGATGGACCTCTCGACGATGTGCCCCGTAGGGGAGGCAAGTACTATTCCTAACCCGCTGCCTCTAGCGTTACTTGATCCGTCAACTGCTAAACTCCACTCCTCCCTTGGTGTATCGTGCGACATGGTGCAAAGTTCTTCCTCTGCTCGTTGTAGAATCCCGGGCGTAAAGTCTGCAATGAAATCCGCCAGTACTTGCGACTTGATCGCCGTGCGAGGTTGGTAGTTGACGTCGTACTCGCTCAGCTCTACGGCCCATTTCACTAGACGGCCGGATAGTTCGGGTTTATGTAGGACACTTTTCAAGGGGAATGCAGTGAGTACACTAATAGTGTGACATTGGAAGTACGGCCTTAATTTCCTTGCGGCTGTAACTAGTGCGAGGGCTAATTTTTCAAGTTGGGCGTACCTTGTCTCTGCGTCGAGTAGAGTCTTGCTGATATAGTATACGGGGAGTTGTTTGCCATCCTCCTCCCTTATCAGTACCGCGCTAACGGCTGTCTCGGATACAGCGAGATAGAGCAGGAGTGTCTCTCCTTCCTTAGGTTTGGACAGTAGAGGCGGGCTTGCTAGATACCTTTTTATATTTTGGAAGGCGTCCTCGTTTGTTTGATTCCAATCAAATGACTTGCTCTTTTTTAGAGCATCGAAGAAAGACTTACATTTTTCGGACGACTTTGAAATGAATCGGTTGAGGGCCGCGAGCCGTCCAGTTAGCTTTTGTACGTCTTTGATGCTCTTGGGGGACCTTAAATCCATGACGGACCGGAGTTGATCTGGGTTGGCCTCGACGCCTCTCTTGGTTACTAAATAGCCAAGGAACTTCCCTGAGGAAACGCCGAAGGAACATTTGGTTGGATTAAGCTTCATCCCATACTTGTCGATGATGTCGAACGACTGCTGGAGGTGGTCGAGGTGTTGGTCGGCTACTAATGATTTTACTAGCATGTCGTCGATATAGACCTCCATAGTCTGTCCAAGCATGGTTGCGAACATTTTGTTGACTAATCTTTGGTAGGTTGCCCCAGCGTTCTTGAGGCCGAACGGCATCACCTTGTAGCAAAAAATGCCGCGTTCCGTGATGAAAGAAGTCTTCTCTTGGTCATCCGGATGCATAAGGATTTGGTTGTAACCGGAGAATGCATCCATGAAGCTCAATAGTTCGTGGCCTGCCGTAGCATCTACCATCATGTTGATGTGTGGGAGAGGGAAGGAATCCTTCGGACAAGCTTTGTTGAGGTCCGTGAAGTCGATGCAAACTCGCCATTTCCCATTCTTTTTCTTCACTACTACTACGTTCGCGAGCCAGTCTGGGTAGTTTACTTCTCTCACCGAGCCAATGTCAATTAACTTTTGGATTTCTTCATTTATAACCTTGTTGCGCTCGGGTGCGAACTTCCTTCTTTTTTGCTTTACAGGTGGATGATCCAGGTCGACTTGCAGCCTATGTACTAGGACTTCTGGGCTAATGCCGATCATGTCTGCGTGCGACCATGCGAAGCTGTCGTGTCGTGCTGTCAAGAAGCTGAGTAGCTTTGCCCGGATATTTTGTGGAAGGCGGGATCCGATACTAACTTTGTGGTCTGGGAAATTTGGATGTATGGACACTTCGTCGAGTTCTTCCATATTTGGTCCATCTTTGTTGGTGGTTGAGGTGTTCTCACTCTGTAATTGCTATAAGTCGGATGGCCTGCCTTTAAGAGTGTTCTGGTAGCAGTCACGCGAGGTCTTTTGCTGCCCTCGGATCTCGTGGACTCCCCACCTGGTAGGGAAACGGATGACCTGATGATACGTTGAGGGGACTGCCCTCATCTCATGAATCCATGGGCGACCCATGATTATGTTGTAGGACGACGGACAGTCCAAGAGGAGGAAACGAGTGTTCAAGTTGACACCTTCCGCGTAAACGGGAAGGGTGATCTCTCCCAGAGTGTTCTTGTGTTCTCCACTAAATCCTACGAGCATTGTGGAGCGACGTATGATGTTACACTCATCAATATGCATCTCTTTTAGTGCGCCGAGGAAGAGTACATTTGTTGAGCTTCCATTGTCCACCAGGATCCGTCTGATCAAACAATTGGCTACCGTCAGTGAGATGACTAGTGCGTCGTGGTGTGGATTGAATAAGTCCATATGCTCATCGCTGCTGAAACTGATTGGATAGTTATACGTAAGATCTGCCGTACGAGTTCGTTGGACGTCCGTACGACCAGCTTGTCGCGAGTGGCGCTTTGCCTCCGAGTAGGTTACTCCATTCACTTCTGATCCGCCAGAGATGACATTCACGGTTCTCTCATGTTTGGGAGGCTCCGGTGGAGGGACTGAAACAATATCGCGCGACCTATCTTTGTTCATCAAAGTCTGCTTACCCCTGTCAGTCAGGAATTCTTTAAGGTGACCCTTCTTGAGTAGTTCGGCCACCTCCAATCGTAGTGCCACACAATATTCAGTTCGATGGCCGTGGTCGCCGTGAAATTCGCACCATTTGGAGTTGTCTCTTTGATCAGGTGGGCTCATCATCTTATCTGGCCACCGAACTGATCTACCCATTCCTTTGAGTATGGCGACTACCTCTGCCGGCCTGATGTTCAAATTATATTCTGGCGTTATATTCTTTGGTCGGATGAACGGCCTTGGTGGTCTGTCGTCGCGCCGTCGCTCGTACCTCACATGGCCGTCCCTTCGGGGTATCGTTGGGTATGGCCCGCTACGTCGGTTGATGATTCGTGGTTCGACCATCCTCTCCGACTTATCTTCCTTGTAGTTCGCTTTATTAGGTTTGTAGTTTACTTCGTCTTCTTCCCATTTTATCTGTGCCCATGCCTTGGCTAGGACGTCTTCCATGGTTTTACAAGGGTACTTGGTGAGCTCCTTGTATAGGTCGGAATCATAGAGTAGACCCTTGCGGAAGGCTGATACGGCTGTCGCCTGGTTGCAATGAGGGATGGACACTTTTTCATGGTTGAAACGGCCAACAAAGTCACGTAGGCGTTCATTCCTCCTTTGGCTGACTGCGTAAAGGTCGTCGGATTGTTTTTCTAACTTCCGACTACTAGCGAACTACTCTACAAAGGTGTCAGTGAGTTGAGCAAAAGAGTTGATGGAAACATTGGGAAGGTTGGTGTACCATTGTAGGGCAGGTCCTACGAGGCTTGAACCGAAACCTTTGCACATACATGCTTCCCTAAGGTCACGCGGGATGGCAGCTGTGAACATCCGTTGTCGATACTGCGCAATGTGGTCGTCGGGATCCGTCGTACCGTCGTACTGCTTCATACCTGGAAAGTTGAACTTCCTTGGCATCTCCACCAATGCTATTGTGTCGACGAAGGGAGAGTCGGCAAAACTATTGGCCGCACTTTTCTTTATAGGAGTGGGCATTCCTGGAATGCGTTGGATGAGTGCTTCCATCTCCGTGAACCTTCGTGCCAAGTCTCGGTTGGCCAAGGTCGGCTCGGCGCTCACTCGGTTTGGGTCTGATGGCGCTGAATGTGAAGGGCCGGATGACGTTCCTTGTAGTGGGATGGTTGGTTGGGTTGAGCCGGCGTTGCCATTGGGAGTGGCTATAGGTGGCACTCCTTGTGTAGCTCTTGCCACGTCGTCTGATCGATGTTCTCCCATCCCATTTGGTATATTCTCTGCCGTATGTCGTGCGACGATATGGGGTCCACTCGTAACTCGAATGTTGGGCTCTGAGCCTACGTGGGTTGGATCGAGGTCTCTAGCGGTAGTACCATGTTCGTCCGGGCGGACTGGCACGTAATAAGTAGCATGAGCGGCTTGCTCGAATGGCACGGGTTGGGACGTCGAAGCGTCTCCAAATGGTCGTACGGCAGTGAGCGAACTGATCCTATTCTGCAATTCTTGGTTCTCTGCCAACACTCGTTGATTCTCTTGTTCGAGTGCTTGGAGCCTTTGGGTATTTTCTTGCATTTGGGATATGAGGAGTTGTACCCTAACCTCCATCGCATCGTGATGAAAATCGTCAGATGACATAGTCGGAGTTGCCGCGTTCTACCTTTGCTTGCTTAGAGATTGTCGGGCCCCACGGTGGGCGCCAAATTGTAGTCCTCAAAAATCGCTCGGGGACACGGGGCACTACAACCTGCAAAGACAGAACGCACGTGACCCGCAGGACGTCTGGGACACCGGGGTGGTGCCGGCCAAAGTCACTCCGACGGTCAAGTTAGCGAATACTAGTAAAAGTGTAATGTTTGTAAATGGCGATGAGTAAGGAATACTTCCTGCTATCTTCACAGTTGGGGTTTTTCTGATCAAAGGGGGGTGTAAGATCGGAGGGTGATCGGAGAAGTTCAACAATGGCCGTAGGGTGTGGCTATTTCTTAGTAATCTCCTTCTCTTAGTTTTTTGGCCGTCCCTCCTTATGAGGGATTCTCTTTCTCTTTATAGTAGAGTGATGCTTCTTCCTTTTGGGGGATCTCATCATTCTCTCTTCTCTGTCTTCCACCAAGAAAGCATCTGGGTGCTTCTTTTGATCGGGCTGCCATCAAGTGTCATTATTACTTTGTAGGACCCGTTTCAAAGTAGATCACAATCTGGTCTCCCTCGGAGCGACGGAGATGCTATGTCGTACGACATGTAGGTTTCTTGTCAATCTGAACCATGATTGGGTGATGTAGCACGGTCGCACTACATGAGGGTACATGTCGTGCGACAAGGTCTTCAAACTGGTACGTCGTCGTACTACACGAGTGCTTCGTGTCGTACGACATAGTTTTCCAACTGGTACGTCGTCGTACTACACGAATGCTTCGTGTCGTGCGACATATTCTTCCAACTGGTACGTCTACATGAGGATGCTCCATGTCGTGCGACTTGGTCTTCATGCTAAGCCTTTGTCGTACTACATGGGAAAGTACTCTTCTTTTAGCTATGGGCTTTGTCTTTGGGCCATGTTTTGGGCCATACATATTTTGGCTACTACAGCGACCGAGCCATCGCGAGGGTGCCTCGCTAGGAATTGCTCGCGCGCCTAGCTAGGATCTGCTCGCGGCGCGAGGAGGTGATCGCGATGATAGCAACAATTGCTCCAGAGAGTGTCGCGACCGAGCCATCGCGAGCTTTGGTCGCGACACCTCGATCGCGACGATAATGACAAATGAACCAGAGAGTGTCGCGACCGAGCCATCGCGAGCTTTGGTCGCGACAGCTCGATCGCGACGGCAGAAATTCTGACCTAAAGTCAGCGCCTATAAATAGAACAGTTGAAAAACCTAAAAGTGTGATTTTTTTTCCAGCAGCTCGAAAATAGCCTTGAAGGGGTCTAGAGCTCATCTCCTTCAACACTTGCTTGTCCTTGGGTGGCATCATAATGGGTTTCATCAATCTCTTCTCTCTTCTTGTTGTAGTATTGATTATTATGTTGAACTAATTTCCTAGTTATGTGGTCAATGGACCAAGATTGAGATTTAATGGTGTAATTGACTGAACATTTCTATGTATATATATTTAGAGATGTGTTGCTAGAGAATTTAATCTATTAGTACATGAATCTTATTGTTTGCATTACGAAAGTGTCTGCATGAATTTTGGTTTGTTATTAATATGGAAATTATTATCTCTATGAGAAATCATTAGGGCATGAATGAGTTTCGTAATAGTCTAGCAATAATAGTTAAGTTGATTGAGCCACGAAAGTGCTAATTGACCTAAAGAAGTGCAACTAGATTTGGGTGTTTGATTGCATCACTTGATGACCATTGGGTGAAGTTATTGAATTCGAATCATCAATGCATGACAATAATTTGATGAGCAATGTTAGAAAATACTTCTATGTTAAATATATATTAAGCTTCAATAAGTCGATTACACCAGTGACTCTCATGAAGGTTTCCATTCGACCGCGTAACACTTCCTCACATTTGAATACATTCCTTCGTTACTCATTACCTTGTTGAATTTAATTTCACCAACATCATTCTAAAAATCATTGATTTCAATTTCTGAACTTTTACAACATCTTTAGTTAAGTATTGGTAAGCACCTCTTCCTTGTGGGTTCGACCCCGTACTCACGGGAATATATTACTTCGACACATCCTGCACTTGGGATATTATTCCCACGCGTTTGAGCGTGTCAGGAGGCCTAGTCAGGCAGTACCTGAAGGTGGTAGCCACAGAGGAGTGTCAGAGTCAGTGGCAAGACCCGAGAGTCGAGCTCCTGCACGAGTTATGGTGTTAGAGCTCAAGAAGACAAGGATGCACCTGACGTGATAGCTGGTATTATTTCTATTTTTGATACTACAGCTATTGCATTGATAGATCCAGGCTCTACCCATTCATACATATGTGATGCATTGTTGAAACAAAGAAATCTGGAAACTGAACCTACTGAATATGATGTGTTAGTCAGTAATCCGATAGGCCAAAGTGTAGTTGTGAATCGTGTGTATAGAAATTGTCCGATTCGGATACAGGAGTGTGAATTTCCAGGAGATTTGATGGAGTTTCCATTCCATGAGTTTGATGTGATACTAAGCATGGATTGGTTAACTCGGCATAAAGTGGTGATCAATTGTGAACTGAAACGAGTGACCCTCAGAACAGCAGATGGTGCGGAAATCACAATGGTGGGTGAAAGGAGGGATTTTCTCTCCAATGTCATTTCAGCCACTGCAGCCTGTAAACTGATCAGGAAAGGGTGTGAAGCATATTTGGCATAGGTGGTTGATTCCAGAAAGGTTAATGTTGAAATCCAGAAGATACCCACTGTGTGTGATTTTACCGATGTATTTCCAGAGGAGCTTCCTGGTTTGCCACCTCAGAGAGAAGTGGAGTTTGTGATAGATGTGGTACCAGGTACGTCTCTAGTATCGATAGCTCCCTACAGAATGGCGCCAGCAGAACTGAAAGAACTGAAGATATAGTTACAGGAATTGCTGGATAAGGGCTTCATTAGGCCCAGTGTATCTCCTTGGGGAGCTCCAGTGCTGTTTGTGAAAAAGAAGGATGGGTCCTTGAGATTGTGCATCGATTACCGGCAGCTGAATAAACTTACTGTCAAGAACAAGTATCCGTTGCCGAGAATCGATGATTTATTTGATCAGCTGAGAGGAGCTTGTGTCTTCTCAAAGATAGATCTGAGATCAGGTTATCATCAGTTAAGAATAAAAGAGTCAGATATTCTGAAAACTGCATTTAGAACAAGGTATGGACACTATGAATTTGTAGTGATGCCATTTGGGCTGACTAATGCACCTGCAGCCTTTATGGATCTGATGAACAGAATATTCCGACCATACTTGGATCAGTTTGTGGTAGTCTTTATCAATGATATCCTAGTGTATTCACAGACGACTGAGGATCATGATAAGCACCTCAGAGTAGTACTGCAGATTCTGATAGAGAAGCAACTGTATAGAAAACTGAATAAAAGTGAATTCTGGTTGCCTGAGATTGCATTTCTGGGTCACATTGTATCAGCAGAGGGTATTAAGGCAGATCCGAAAAAGATTGAAGCAATAGTGGAATGGAAGCCTCCCAGAAATTTTACAGAAGTTAGAAGTTTTCTAGGCTTGGCAGGTTATTATCGACGGTTTGTGAAGGGGTTTTCCTCCATAGCAAGTCCGTTGACCAACCTACTGCATAAGAATATTAGATTTGAGTGGACTGACAGATGCCAAGCAGCTTTTGACAGATTGAAGGTAATGCTTGTTGAGGCTCCAATTCTAATTCAGCCTGTTTCAGGTAAAGACTTTGTGATCTATAGTGATGCCTCACACCATGGTTTAGGATGTGTATTGATGCAGGAAGGCAAGGTGGTTGCATATGCGTCCAGACAGTTGAAAAATCATGAGCTGAACTATCCGATTCATGATCTGGAACTTGCAGCCATAGTCTTCGCTTTAAAAATTTGGAGGCATTATTTGTATGGTGAGAAATGTTATATATACACAGATCACAAAAGTCTGAAATATCTGCCTATCCAGAGAGAGCTAAATCTGAGACAGAGACGGTGGATGGAGTTGATTAAAGATTATGACTGTGTAATCGACTACCATCCAAGAAAGGCGAATGTAGTCGCAGATGCTCTGAGCAGAAAAGCATTGTTTGCTCTGAAGGCTATGAATGTGCAATTGCAGCTGAATCTAGATAATACATTGGTAGCTGAATTGGCATGCGGACCCAGTCTGATTCAGCAGATTTCAGATAAACAAAAACAGGATGCTAGAATCCAGATGATATTTGAACAGATCCCAGAAGGGAAGCATTCGGATTTCTCAATCAGAGCTGATGGTATTGTGTGTTTCAGAGACATGATTTGTATTCCAGATAATGAAGAATTGAGAAAGATGATCCTGACAGAGGCATACAGTAGTTCGTATGCGATGTACCCAGGTAGCACAAAAATGTACAGAGACTTGAAAACTCAGTACTGGTGGTCTGGTATGAAAAAGGATGTGGTAGAATTCGTAAATAGATGCATGACTTGTCAACAGGTGAAAGCTGAACACCAAGTTCCATCAGGATTATTACAGCCAATAGCAATACCTGAATGGAAATGGGACCGTATTACAATGAACTTTGTCACCGGATTGCCACTCACCCGGAGTAAATACGATGCAGTATGGGTTATAGTGGACCGATTGACGAAGTCAGCACACTTTCTACCTGTCAGAACTGACTATTCCTTGGATCGACTGGCAGAATTGTACATCAGAGAGATAGTCAGATTGCATGAAGTGCCTGCATCCATAATATCAGATAGAGATCCGAGGTTTACATCCAGATTTTGGAAGAAGTTTCAAGAAGCCTTGGGTACTCGACTGAGTTTCAGTACAGCCTTTCATCCGCAGACAGACGGACAATCAGAAAGGGTAATTCAGGTGCTTGAAGATATGCTCAGGAGTTGTGTAATTGACTTTGAAGGGAGTTGGGCGGATCATCTCCCATTGATTGAATTCGCCTACAACAATAGTTACCAGTCGAGCATAGCTATGGCACCGTATGAGGCACTGTATGGAAGAAAATGCAGGACTCCAGTATGTTGGACAGAGTTAGGAGAGGACAGGTTAGTAGGCCCAGACTTGATTCGACAAACTGAGGAGAATGTGAAGATTATCAAGGATAGATTGAAAGTTGCTTCTGACCGATAGAAATCATATGCAAATTTGAAAAGAAAAGAGATAAAATATGACATCGGTGAGAAAGTGTTTCTAAAAGTATCTCCGTGGAAGAAAGTGCTTCGATTTGGCAGAAAAGGTAAGTTGAGTCCTAGGTTTATTGGGCCATACGAAATCATTGAACGTGTAGGACCAGTAGCCTACAGACTAGCTTTACCTCCAGAATTAGAAAAGATTCATAATGTGTTCCACGTGTCTATGCTGAGGAGATATAGATCTGATCCTTCCCACAGAGTTCAGGTCGAAAGTATTGAAATCCGACCAGACCTGACATATGAGGAGGAACTAGTGCAAATTTTTGATCGGGAGATTAAAAAGCTAAGAAATAAAAGAGTTCCACTGGTAAAAGTCCTCTGGAGGAATCATAAAGTAGAAGAGGCTACCTGGGAGAGTGAGGAAACAATGCGACAACAATATCCGCAACTGTTTCATTAAGGTAAATTTCGAGGACGAAATTTCTTAAGAGGGGAAGAATTGTAACATCCCGGATTTTGGATAATTAATTTTGAATATATGAATATAAAAATTTTGTGATTGTAGGGGGTGTAATGTAATTCAGGTAGATCAGATGGAACGGTCCAGAAATGATGCATGAAAATTGAAAACCGAGACATTGAGTATCGCGACCTGGTCACCGCGACTACAGATCGCGATGACCTGCTCGCGGTGAAAAATGTAAATTTTTGGCAGTGAGCATCGCGACCAGTCACCGCGACCACAGATCGCGCTGACTAGCTCGCGATGAAAATGTCAAATTCTGTCAGTGAGCAACGCGACCACCAGCGCGACCATGGTACCGCGAGGTGTGCTCGCGATGAAGGCGGTGGAATCGCTCCAGTGAGTACCGCGACCTGGTGGCGCGACCACAGGTCGCGACGACCGAAATAATATAAAAAAAAAATTTGGCTTCTGTGAGAAGTCACAAAAAAAAAACAGAACAGAGAGAAGAGAGAGGAGAGACCGAGAAGAAAAGAAAGAAAGAAGAGAAAGAAGAAGAAGAAAGAAAGAAGAAGAAGAAGAAGAGGAAGAAGAAGAAGAAAAAGAAGAGAAGATGAAGGAAAGAGAGAAGGAAAGAAAAGGTGAAAGAGAAAGAGAAAGGAAAGGAAAAAGAAAACCTAGAACCACGATTTGTCGAAAGGAAACGGTATCCAGGTTGGTGTACACCTGTTTTCGAAATCTATACAAAAGTATTAAGTATTTTTAGTTTGAATCTGCAATTATTTTGAAGATTTTCAATTTTTATGTGTATATATTATTTCATTGAAATGATTTTATTGTTGATCGCATTTTGATTATTACGATTCCGCTGAAAATACTTGTTTTCGACTATTGCATAAATATTGTTGATTTTCCATGAAAACTTATGTTTGTTTGAATAGTATAATTATTGAGTTATCCGTTGACTTGTAAATTACAGTGAATATTTGAAACTATTTGATCGAAACGGCCCTAGGATACTTAGACATAGAAATGGATATAGGAGGTTGGCATACCAGCTGGGTTCAGTGAGTAGTACTGCACCGATATTGATATGCTATTGATGACTATTATGTACCTCCTCATGGATTCGTCCAGGGATAGAGAGACACGTACCTCCTCACGGATTCGTCCTAGGGTAGGGAGACACATACCTTCCTAAGGATTCGTTCCTAGGATAGGGAGATATGTACCTCTCTAGGGTCCGAATCCTCGGTCCTACAGTAGGGAGATACGTACCACTCTTAGGATTCGTCCTAGGGTGGGAGCTATGTTCGACAGACAACCACTGTGGTCGAACGACCCATATTTCAGTCCTAGTTATGTTGAGTATTCTAGTGGGCCAGAATTGAAGTGAATTGAGAAGTGAATTGAGTGACTTTATTAATCGGTTTTACATGTTGATCTTATTCTTGAAGTTAAAGTGATTATAACTGCTTTATGGTTTAATTTTGAAGTTAAAATGATTATTTCTGTAAATGATTAGAATTGAAATATATTTATTGTGATATGTTTCTTATTAAAAGTTAATTATGATTTTCATATTTGAGTTTAGTGTACATCCACTAAGCTATATGCTTAGCGCGTTAGTTTTGTTTCTAACGCGTAGGTACCAGGGATACTGAAGAGGCAAAAGACTGAAGAGGAGTTTCCTGCAGACAGAGGAGTAGAGTCACATTTCTGGGGTAGATATTTATGTTGATGTGTATTATGATTGATATGCATGTATATACAGAAATTTGTAAACGTTTTGTATAATTCTGTTTTGTAATTAAATTGGTTTAGGAATTCTGTTTTTCATTTTTTAAGGACTGTAATGAATTAATTATGCACTATTTGATTTTTGAAAATTGTTTGAAAGTCGCACTAAACGGCAGAGTGCGCAATTGATTGAAAATGAGATTTGGAAGTGTTATTGAGATTAGTATTTGATTTGAGTTGTGGAAAAACAGGTTTTGGGAAATCAGAAAAACAAACGGAACTCTGCCGAAATTTTTTGTAAAAAGTGTATTTCGATGGGCTCACTCGAAAATGGTTTTAAAATTATAAACTATGTGGTTTTCTAATGGTTTGAAAATTTAATTGATGGGCTTACAATGGTTTGAAAAGTTTTGAAGTGAATTTAGAAAGTTTTGAAAACCCGGTAACGCTCCCTGGGTCGATCCAGCCGGGTCGGGTCAGGAGGTGTTACAATACGTACCACCCTTGGATGGAATAGGCCCCAAGTGCCAGTCCTAAGATTGGGAGTTATGTTCGACAGACAGCCAGTGAAGGGTCGAACGACCCATATTTCAGTCCTGAAATTATGTTGAGTATACCAAATGGCCAGGATTGAAATGAAATTAGATAAACTGTTTATAAACGAATTTAGAAAATTGATATTGTATAGTTTAAGTTACTAATTGAGTTAAATAGTGATTTGTTTTTATATTATATCATGTTTACATTTTATTTTGAAAATTTATTTTGTGATTTCGATAAATAAGTTTAGTGTACACCCACTAAGTGATATGCTTAGCGCGTTGATTTTATCATGCGTAGATAACAGAGATACAGAGGGAGAAAAAGACTAAAGAGGTGATATCTGCAGACTGAAGATTCAAAGTCACCATACCTTTGGGTAGCTATATAGTTTTGTATATTATATTCAGTTACGCATGCATATACAGAAGTTTGTAAATTTGATATTTATATATGTTTTGTAAATAGTTGTTTAATGGTTTTCGTTTCCAAAGGTTTGTAAATATTAATTATGAATTATTTTATTTGAAAATGTTTGAAAAGTCGCACTAAATGGTAGAGTGCACATTTGATTGAGAAAGAAATTTGAAATGTTGAAATTATATTATTTGAGTTTTTATTTAAAAACATGATTTTTGGAAAGTCAGAAAAACAGAGGAAACTTTGGCAAAATGTTTCAAAATAATTTTGGATGGGCTCGCTAGAAAAACATTTTAAAATATAAATTATTTGGTTTTCAAATTATAAAGTGAGTTAAGAAAAGTTTTGAAAACCCGGTAGCGCTCCCTGGGTCGATCCAGACCGGTCGGGTCAGGGGGTGTTACATTTAAGAAGTAGCGATCCACCATGGATCGCGAACTAAGGGAGGTTTTAACCTACTTTTTAACGGTCAAATTTAAAGTTAGAGAAGTTCAGTGTGAGTTTCTGTGAACTTTAATTTCGAATGTGATTCAACAAACCCTAGATAAATTCAATATTATTTGTTCTTTAATTAAATGGGTATTATTATTCTCACCCCTATAGTTTGGAGTATTCTCCATTTTCCTCCTCTAGTTTCATTTTTCTCTTCTTTAACCCTTGTTAGTATTTTAGTTAAAAAGACTATTTTACCCTCAATTTTTTAAATAAAATAATACTTAAATATTATAAAAAGAATTTAATAAAAGATGGATTTAATAAATTTAATAAAACTAAACAATAGATTTAAAAAAAATAATTCTAGATCTGGTAGAGATTCAATCGTCCATCTTTAAAAGATGAACGATGGAGATTGGTCTCCACCAAATCTCCAATTAATTTTTTTTTAAAAAAATATGAACAAACAAAATAAAAAAAATATCCCACACCATATACCACAAACAATCAAGAAAAAAAAAGAGAAAAATATGGTGAGAAAAAGAGAGAGAAAAGATGTGAGAGAAAAAAGAAGATGAGAAGAAAGAGAGGAAAGAGGAAAGAGAGACATAAAAAAAAAACAAAAAAGAAGAAGATTAGGAGATAGAGGAAAGAGAAATATAATTTTTATTTTTTTTATCTTAAATAAAATTTTATTTTGTTTAAAAATATTTGAATATTTATTATGTTATAATTACTTTTCTACCCTTCAATATTTAATGGTTAAACTTAAAAGTCAAACATAAAATTAACAGGATGGGAAATTTATTGTATTTTATAAATTAAAGGGGTAAAACAGAGAAAAATAAAATTAGAGAGTGGAAAAAAGAGAATCTCAAACTATAGGATGGAGAATAATAATATCCCTAAATTAAACATGACAACTTTTTAAAAGCATTGTCTCATCTAGAGGTGGGCACGATTCGAATCAGTACAGTTTTGGACAAACTCGAACCGACTCGAAATTTACACGGTTTTTGAAAAATTAAAACTGAACCGATCCGAATAGAAGGTGTAAATCGAACTGAACCAAATCGAAATAATACGGTTCGATTCAATTCGGTTCATACGGTTTTGAGTCTGATGGGCTTTTTGTCATATTTTCAAATTTTAATATATTGCTGTGCTGTTCCTATTGGGTTCTTATGGTTTGGTTCGTCCTTTATTCTGGCAGAGAAGGAACCCAGATGTGCTGATGCTTCAGGCAGGCGCATTTGTGAAAATGCCTGAAAAGAATTGAAGTCAGATTGTAATTGAAAATGAGGATCATATTGTATTTGAAAATGATTTCCTCAATCTCATATTTAAATCCAAATCCAAATTAATCACATATAAAAATTTCAAACGCAACCAAGTCAATATCAATCCTGAGAGACAATAACTTGACTCTTAACACAATTTTTTGACCAAAATTTATTGAGAGAGAAAGAAGGGGGCACAAAGTATGCAGTAGTTGGTTTGTAAAAAATTTTGACAACGTTGGAGCCTTCCCATTTGGTCTTTTAAACTCCATAAATTGGATCTGTACAAAGCTTAATATAACATTCAAAATTTTCCGTCCATACTAATTATTAATCAAAGTGAAAATATAACTCAAATTCAATAACATTGGCAATAACCAAACTGTAAATATCAAGTCTAAAGTTCGGCTCATGTGGACAGGAACATGGGCCTTTCAATAGCTTACCAAAAATATTGTATTCATCATTTACTATCTAAAAGAACACAACAACAATAGTGGAAGAGCAGTGGTGCTACACGAAGAGCGGCGCAAGGGTGGCGGAGGAGCGGCGCAAGAGTGGCGGAGGCACGGCTACAGTGTTGCGAGGCGATGAGCTGCAAGAGAGGAGATGTCTGATGCGGCGAGAGAGGAGATGTCTGATGCTAGGATGAGCAGCAAGAGAGAGAGAGAGAGAGAGAGAGAGAGAGAGAGTTGGGTTAGGGTATTTTGCTTTGAAATCTGACAAGGAAATGAGAAAGAAAAAAATTTAGGGTTTTTTTTTTCTTTATATAGGACGGGTCAACGGGTCAAACCGATTTTGAACCCCCCAAAATTGAACCGAACCATTTTTTAACGGTTTTTTAAAAAAAAAAAAAAACTGAACCGAACCGAATCCAAAACCAAAACCGATTCAAACTATAAAAAACGATTCGAATACGGTTCGAATCGGTTTTTGTGCCCACCCCTAATCTCATCTCTTGTCACGTTAGAAGCCGACAAAAGACTTAAAAGCCAAATAAATAAAAGATTGATGACCACGTTGGGCATATGAATCACATAAATTACATAAATTCAATAATATGATTTTACTAAATTATCTTCAACAAATGCACATTTCGAAACAAGATTCCTATTAATTTAAGTAATGTGTAACTCCATTTTCACACTTTTAAATTTGTAGCGACTTATTTTATAAGTATACGCGAAGAGTTTTATCTACAATAGTTAAAGGAGTATAAATTAAGACCGTACATTAATATTTAATTTCGATAGGTTTTAACCTACTCGAAAATATTTATATTATATGGTTTAGGGATGGCCACGTTTTCGAAATCGCTGGTTCTGATTTCGGATCCGATTCCCAAAACTGACGGTTCCAGATTCGGTTCCACACCAGTTCCGAAACTGGTTCCAATTTTTTTTTAAATATTTTAAAAAATTAAATAAAAAATTAAAATATTCTAAAAAAATTAAAGGTGGGTAACCCGAAGGTAATACGCCTTTAATCATTTGGATATGAAATAAAGATTTTAGAACTATATATATAATCAAATGTGGTTTTAAAGTTTATGCACCTTTAATGTCAGATTTTGGAAAATGGTTATATATATAAGTAAAGGTGGTTTCAAAACTTATACACTTTCAATGTAGGATTTGAAAATATAATTAAAAAAATTATAATACTTTATCAAAGTTGGTGATTATTTTAGGGATATTCCTATTTCCCCCCTCACGTTTCATTAACAATAGTTCACCCCCTCACGTTTAAAAAATAGACATTTTCCCCCCTGACGTTAACTTTCCATCCAAAAAGTTACTGTTCCGTTAATAGTGAAGGGCAAAATAATAAAGGTAAAGATAAAATGAATAGTAAAAAAATAAAGATTAGATCTCTACCGTCCATCTGAGGTGAGATGGACGGTAAAGATTGTTTATTCTTAAAAAAAAAATTATTATAAATTTTTTAATTTAAAAAAAAAAATTAAAAAACTTAAAGTTTGAATGTTTCCCACCCAAAATAAAAAAAATAAAAAAAAATTGCTGGAGATCCAGCCATGGCTGGATCTCCAGCGTCGACGAACCCAGATGGGTTCGTCCACGATCTGGGTTCGCCGTCAAATCTAGGTTTAAAAAAAAAAAACGAAGAACCTTTCTGGGTTCTTCGTTCAAACCCTTCTGGGTTCGAATCGAACCCAGAAGGGTTCTTCGAAGAACCCATATGGGTTCTTCATTTTTTTTTTTTAAAACCTAGATCTGGGTTCGCCGTCGACGGCAACCCAGATCGTTGACGAACCCAGATGGGTTCGTCTTCGTCGACGACCCATCTAGGCTCGTTGCTAGCTGGATCTCCAGCAATTTTTTTGTTTTTTTTTTTATTATTTTGGGTAGAGATCCAATTTTCAGATTGGATCTCTCCATTCAAACTTTAAGTTTTTTAAATTTTTTTTTAAATTAAAAAATTTATAACAATTTTTTTTAAGAATAAACAATTTTTACCGTCCATCTCACCTCAGATGGACAGTAGAGATCTAATCTTTATTTTTTTTAACTATTTATTTTATTTGAACCTTTATTATTTTTCCCTTCACTATTAACGGAACAGTAACTTCTTTGATGAAAAGTTAACGTCAGGGGGGAAAATGTCTATTTTTGAAACGTGAGGGGGTAAACTATTGTTAAATGAAACGTGAGGGGGAAAAATAGGAATATTCCATTATTTTATAATTAAAATTGTTTTTCAATTTTACTTACATGTATTGATATATAATTAAAATTATTATTTAAAGTTAGTGATTTTTTTCAACATTTTAGTAATCATTATATTGATCATTTAGAAAGGAGAATATGATTTCATTCTTCTTGACTTAGTTTTTTTTATTAATATATTAATAGTGATTATGAGATGTTCACACTTTATTTTTATATATATATATATATATAATATGTGAAAGTTGTTAAAAATGATCTAAAAATTATTGACAAAATTATTTTTAACCACAGATGAAAAAATAATCATTTTTAGCCAATTGAAGAAACAAATAACATAAACACCTCAACTACCCATTTACTGAATAATTACAAAATACCCGTGAAATTAAAAATTACAAAAAAAATTCATTAAAAATTACAAAAAAAAACCCATTCACATTTTAACCTTAGAAAACAAAAACTCATTTTATGGAATGTATTTTATAGATTTTTTAAGTTTTTTATTTTTTTATTTTATTTGTATATTGTGTTTGTTTTGTGGTTGAAAGAATTTAGGTGATATTGGGGTTTGTTTTTGTGAAATTTTAATGGTTATGAAATATATTAGTAAAAAGTTAGTTAGTGAAACGTTAATTAGTAAAACGTTTGTTAGTGAAATGTAGGTTAGTGAAACATATGGTAATAATATTTGTTAGTGAAATATCGGTTAGTGAAATATAGTTTAGTGAAATGTATGTTAGTGAAATGTAGGTTAGTGAGATGTATGTTAGTAAACTGTAGGTTAGTGAAATGTATGTTAGTGAAATGTTGGTTAGTGAAAGGTTAGTGAAATGTATGTTAGTGAAATGTTGGTTAGTGAAATGTAGGTTAGTGAAATATATGTTAGTGAAATGCAGGTTAGTGAAATATATGTTAGTGAAATGTAGGTTAGTGAAATGTCGGTTAGTGAAATGTAGGTTAGTCAAATGTAAGTTAATGAAATGTTGGTTAGTGAAAGGTTAGTGAAATGTATGTTAGTGAAATATAAAATTTTAAGATGAAGGAGCAACATGGTGTTCATCTAATGTAGCCCGGATGATTCTTACTAGCTGGTCACAATCGTTTGGGTTACCCAAACCCACGCCAAAGAACTGCAGTTCCTGAACCAAGCAATCTTATTAGTCAAGAAGTTCCGGTACGTCGACAGAGGAAATACGATATTTGCAAGCAGTTAGGACATAACCGCATGACATGCCAGTTTGTTGATCATTCTCAAACCAGCAACGAGACGAATACGGGTATAAGGGGAAGTACACAATAGAGATGAACTTTGTTGATTTCTTGAAACATTTTATGAAATTATTCTGACTATTTTGCAAGTTTATTTAATCCAACACTCCTACATAATTTAACTCTGTTTCTAGTTATAAACTGTTATGTGTTGCATATTTTCATGTTATCCTCAAATTTGTTATGATTGACATGCATTAGGTATGGGTTTGGGATTTACGTGGCTACTCAAGTAGATTTTGTATTTTGTTTTTCGTTGTGCATGTACATTGATGAAAACATATATGTAACATTAGTGTCATGAATTAGCAAACTCTACCACAAAAAAATTTACAAAATCTATCTTCCTACAAAAAAAAAAAAAAAATTCATATACTCCTACAAAATCTACCACCATTAGTAGTACTGTCATAAAACAGAAAAATCTACCACCATCTATCTTTATACACAAAAAAATACAAAATAAAAAATAGTATCATATAAACATATATGTAACACTTTCATCTAAAAATTGTTCATTTCTCACATCACTTCATGGGTATACTATATGCAAATATTTCTATAACAATCTCCTCCCGAATTTTTTTTGCATCTCCTTTAACAAAATCCCAATTAAATTCTTTAAATGTTATGATGTTCTCCATGTACTTCATCACGAAAGCTCCACAGCTGCTCCTGTAATTTTAATAAGCAATACATTCGTTAGAAAGTGTATACAAATATGAAGTAAATAATAAATCACGAATATTTTCTATATACTCCATTACCCGTCTGGCTGCTATGACAGTTTATCGGGCGGAAGCACATTAACCTTTATACCATCCGTCCAAGGAGCGATACCTATATTTTCGAAGAATAAGCTATAGTTACGAATATCAACAACACTTACGAATAAGCTTGTTCCGTGAAATATAGTGAGAGAATCATAATTCGTAGGGCATGCAGCTTACTTTTCTTACAGTACTGTCAAGTACGTATCTATATGTTGTAATGTTTGACATAAATATATGCTTGTCGAATAGAAAGATAATTCAAATGTACACATACTAAAAGATAATAATTTATTAGCCTAACGATAACATACCACACCCTGTATATTTTCATTTAGATCGCTAATCTGCCTCAAATGCGTTTGCGTAAATTGTTCGCTCCAGCCCACTGATCGACTAAATCCATGAAAACGACAGTAACAAAATTATGTTACATACAAAGAATCAATTAGGTATCAAATTTATATAAGTGAACTTACTATAGCGTTCTTTTCACTGCCATGAAATTTAAGTAATCAGCAGGCTGTGTAAAATGATCCCCCAACTTTTTTTTTATCCTTACACTTGTTGGTGTGTAATGAGTCCTAAGCACTGCTTCAGGCTTCCGCTTGCGACCTTCCCTCATAAACTGATGCTTCTCAACCGCCTCAACACTTTTGTCACAATCTACTTTTTTGATGTTTGGAGTTGGAGAACCAACATTATATAATTGCATATCTTTTTCAATATTAAGGTCAACCATAGGATCCTGTATATAGCAGTAAAACATTGAGTAACGTTAACACCAAAGCATTCAATAACATTAACTTCCTTGTAAGTTTTAACATAATAAGAAGTACACACATCACTAGCACGATCTTCAAATATTTCTTTTGCAGGTGCTATGACCGAGCCATCACCCACATTTTCACCTAATACAGTTGTCTCCCTCTTGGACTCTTGTGTTAAAATATTGTATTTACGCACCAAGAAAGTACACAAAATGAATATAACATGAAATTGGACAACAATAGAAACTTATGTTACCTCCCTTTGTGTGGACAATGCAGGAGAACAAATATCTGATGAAGTCGGTTCAACAGATCCTGTACGGATATGAGGTGCTGAAGGAAAGTAGAAAATAAATCATTAACGTCTTCCTTTATGGAAGTAAATAAACAAACCTCAAGTAAGTTAATTGTAATTTACTCTTCAACTACGTAACTGTTTTAAAAAAAATATATACTTTTTAAAGTCCAAATATCTCATTCAAATAAATTTTACAAAAGTTATCACTAAAAGAAGTGTTTTACACACACTTGAAATTATTGATAATCTTAAATTTAGTTATCTGGAAGAATATAGAGATTCTTCAATTCAATGTCTGAAATCTGAAAAGTTCTAACTTTCTACAGGTTTGCTCCACCATACTCCATTCAAGACTTTAGATTCTTAACATACATACCAAGAGAAAAAAAAACATCATTGCATTGCGCTTGGACGAATATGCCTAGACCACTCATATTATGACACCTAGTATAAGATCACTCACACAATTGATTAACCATATCACGTAACATGATTTGAATAGACTGAACGTATTTAAACATCCCAAAATCTAGACATTCTGGGAAGATTGATCAGAAATATTATCTAGTGATTTCAATAACATATGAAATACCAGATTCATCAAGAGGCGATTTCTCCCTCCTATGTAGCCTCTTTCAAATAACCTACCAGAAATTCTTTCGACGATCATCGTCAGTCATAACTCAGTTAGCAACCAGAATAACATCCACATCTGTCAATTCAACATCGACTCTTCACGGGATCCCACAAGAGTTAAATGTAACCATGCATCGTGTATGTGCAATTAAACGTAACCACGGAGAACTTTTTCATACTCCTAACAAATGACAATCAAACAAGAGTTTCATAATCCACATGCAATAGTTTATATTCCAGGGCCACAGGCAATTTTCCAAGCAGATTGATGGATGGATGTAATCATGCAAACTCCAGCACACACACGCAAGACAAAGATCAAAATTGAAACCGAAAGCAACGTGATAGTTGACAACACAAATACTCAATTCTAGTTTCTCTTCCACAATACAATTAATGATTTTTGGGCG
Organism: Xanthoceras sorbifolium; assembly: GCA_003430845.1. Lineage (NCBI taxonomy): Eukaryota > Viridiplantae > Streptophyta > Magnoliopsida > Sapindales > Sapindaceae > Xanthoceras > Xanthoceras sorbifolium. The sequence continues at coordinate 21,606,122 of CM010609.1, forward strand.
CCAAAAAATAAAATAAAATGAAAACTCAACGAAGAAATAGATTATTTTAAAAAAAAAAAAATACAACGACATCATTGAAACATCTGATTGTCTAATAAGCTCATTGTCTGGTAATTAGCATTTGTTTTCCCTAAGGTATTCTAAGAAAAAGAGAAAAAATGAACCAAAATTATTACCATATTCTTTTCTCTAATTTATCAAATCGACAAATATGCTTACATAATAACTAAACATTTAAAATTATTAACAATATATTTAGGACAAAACTTGAATTAAGGAAACATTAGTAACAAACGCCATATTACTATAGCCCTTGGCTGCAAGTAAAATGGCCTTCTATCATAAAAGCAACCCAAATATAATGTAAACTAAAACGAAATCAGTACATGTCTTCTCGTAATTTAAAACCAAAACCTTCATTAAAAGAAAGCAAAATGTATAGTATAAAGCCACTCTCCTCAAATGGAAACAAGATCCAAAAAACAAACATGACTTAGAGTCACTTTCTCATGCTATCACTAACGTCTTCCTCATCACTTAAATCAAGATCCCCAAGCAACTCTTCCAGAGGAACAGAAGGCAAGTCCTCTCCATCAGTTATTGAATATCAAATTAAAATTAAATGGGATCATGTAAATTGAAGAATTACCTCTGTTAATAAATAAATAACAACTTATAATAAAATTACCTCTGTTCACAGAATCAAGAGAGACAGAACACAACCGAAACTGAATGGTTTTTTCTCTTTTCGAAATTGAACTGAAATCGATGAGAACACAACCGAAACTGAATCCTTTCGAACTGAATCATTTTCAGACACAACAAAATCGTTTCGATAACATAACTGAATCATTTTGACGAAAATGAATGGAATCATTTCGAAGATTATACTCCAATAAACTGCAATAGTTTGGCGGCAGCGATGTTTCGAAGTTAAACGGAATCGTGTCCAAGCAATCGTTTCGAAGTTGGGCGGCGACGAAGTTGAACGGCGGCGAGGGAAATGAAACGGCGAGGCAAGGGAAACGAAACGACGAGAGGTGAGAGGGTGAGGGTGAAGGTAATGTGCGGCGAAGGAGAGAGAATGAGAAAAATTGTTTGAATTTATTTTAATTAATGAAATCAAATCTGGAAATAAAATTTTGGATTCAAGTTAAATTTTACTAAGTTATATATATTTAGACTAAAAAATTATTTGCTAATTTTAAAATGGCTAAAAACGATTATTTTATTTTTTTTAGGCTAAAAATAATTATTTTTATAATTTTTTAGTCACTTATAATTTTGTTCATATATATATATATATATATTAAAATAGTTAAAAGTAACCTTAAAGCTAGCTACTTATATACTTGAGGTTACTTAGTTCGTTAAAAGTTATTTATATAGTAGTTTTATGATAGAAAGAAGATCATAATCATTTCTTCTAGCTAGCTAATAGTATAGTTACAAAGAAAAAACGCAACATCTTTTTCCTCTCCTCTAGGGTTTCTTGGGTTTCTCTAGCAACTTAGTGTGTGAGTAGCCGCTGGATCTTCAGATTGATTTTCATTCTTCGTGAGTGCAGTAGGGTTGCTGGAGGGTGTGCACGAGATGAACCCTGCAGAGATAGCCGAGCTTTGTCAGTCCCTTACCATCACGGATGTGGACGAACCAATCACTTTGCTGAGTTTAAATCTGAAGCTTATTGGAGAATGAAAGCTGGAACTGTGCTTGGTTGGCAAGCTTTGCATGAATAGAATGGTGAATAGAGAGGCCTTTAGGATGATTATACCTAGTATTTGGAAGCTCAGGCAGGCGGTGGATATTGAGGTTATTGGAGCTAACATATTTGTGTTCAGCTTTGCTTGCCCGATGGACCGAAGGAGAGCCTTGGCGGGGGGGACCGTGGTGTTTGGACCATGCTCTCTTGGTGCTTGAGGAGCCAACTGGAAAAGGAGAACTGACCAAGATGAGGTTCGATAGGGTTATGTTTTGGATCCAAATCCACAACACCCCTCTCCTATGCATGAATAAGGAGACTTGCTCCTTTCTTGGTAGTTTAATTGGGGAAGTAGTAGAGGTGGACTCGAGCATGGCTGGTGAGTGCTTCGGGAAATACCTTCAGGTTAGGGTCTGGGTTGATTTAACTAAGGCTCTTAAACGGTTCCTACGAGTAGCAATGGCGGCCGACGAACCGGAGACGATATTGTTGCTTAAATATGAAAGGCTGCCAGATTTTTGCACCCACTGTGGGTTGGTAGGCCATGTTCTCCATGACTGCTTACTCACTCCGGTCGGCGGTTTCAAAGGAGAGGAGGATAGGAAGTTTTGTGCTTGGTTGCGTGCAACCTCTCCGCTGAAGTCCAGGATGGGTCGATGAGCTGGTAGTGCAAATCCTTCCTAGCATCTGTCAAGACCGAGTGTGCATGGTTCGGGCAGTGCTTCTGCGCACCCTGCAGCCTGCACGATTGCCCCTCTTACTAGCCTTAGCAGCGTCGAGGCTGCGGTTCAGAGACAGCTGAGGCGATGAAAGGGAGGCGTGTCATCGCCTAATGAGGTGCTGTTGAATGTTGGGGGGTCTGGTGGGACGGTGGTGCTGGAAAAATCTGGTGATTGCGTTGTCCAGGTGGAGGTTGGTAAAGGTAGGCAAAAGCTGGCTCATGGTCTCTTATTGCATGGAGGCAGTGAGCATCTTAGTGACAAGTGTGATGCTCAAGAGGGAAAACAGAACCACTCGGGACCGAGTATTGCCCATGGTAAGTAAGAGCATTTGGTGCTTGAGCATTCTACTGACATGTATGATATGCAAGAGGGACAAACGTCCCTTTCGTGGCCGAGTACTGTGCATGGATTGCATGAGATGGTGGTGCATGAGACTTTTGTTGACAAGTGTGATGGCCAAGAGGGACAAAAAATTATTTCGTGGCAGCGTGCTGTGCATGGAGAGCATGCAAAGGTTGTGGCGCAGCCGAGTGGTGGACAAGGTGGACCTGAGACCGAAATAGAGCAGGGGCTGCTCAAGTGCTCGAGCAAACTGGAAGACGCTCCTATTGATCATGCAAAGGCGCCCATATTCTAGGTGGGGGGACCTTCAGCAGCCACTGGTTCCCCCCTCCCATTTCGCTTCACTGCTAAACCGACTATCAGGGAGAGTTTTGATCCTGACCCTGGCGTTCCTATCTCTCTTAGCCCCAAAAAATGGCGCGGTTGGAAGCGGCGGGCACGCAGTAGTGGGGCTATAATATGTGACAATGAGACCTTGCCGTAACTGGGGAAACATTTGGGTAGTAATAATGGTGACCAGCAGGTTCAATCCTCTAAAAAAGGTAAACTGGACTCTATTGTGATTGATGGTGTCTCTGATTTTTTGGCGGGCTAGGAAATTCCGGCCGGCCGCATTTTATGAGAACTTTATTTTGGAATGTCCGTGGGTTGGGTAGTGACCGGATAGTCCACGTTTTGCATAAGTATTTGCAGGAAATTAACCCAGATGTGGTTTTCCTCTCGAAAACTATTACTGATACCGATCGTATGGAAGTTCTTATTGTTCGTTTGGGGTTTCTTGGTAAGCTTGTGGTCGAGAGATAGGGCCGTAGTGGGGGTTTGTGTTTGTTCTGGAAGGATTCTGTTACTATTGATCTCTCCTTTGGGCGCTTCCATATTGATGTGAAAGTGACGTATCATGTTAACAAGGTATGGAGGCTGACAGGGTTCTATGGTAATCCTAATGCTTCTCAGAGGATCCATTCTTGGACTCTCCTCCGGCGGCTCCGGGGTTTATCTTCTCTCCCATGGCTTTGTGGCGGTGACTTTAACGAGATCCTCTCTGACTCTGAAAAAATGGGAGGTAGTTTTCGTTTGGACTCTTTAATTCGTAATTTTCGTTCTTTGTTATATGATTGTGATTTATTTGACTTGGGCTTTCGGGGGCCTTCTTTCACTTGGAGTAATAAACAGGAGGGTTCTAATTTGATTCAAGAAAGGCTTGATCGGTGTTTATGTGACTTGAGTTGGCATTGTCTGTTTGGTGAGTCTAAGGTCACCAATCTTGGGTTTTGGCGGTCGGACCATAGGCCCATTTTGTTGGAGGTTCTTGAGCACCCCTCCCCGGCTCCGCAGGTGGCTAGCTTGCGGGGTCGCCGTTTCCATTTTGAGGCATGTTGGGCGGATTCCGATGTGTGTAAGGATATTATCAAGTCTGCGTGGGCTAATCCGGGGTCAGACTGGGTTGGTTTTTTGCAGAATATTGAGGGTTGTACCTCGCATCTTGCGGTATGTACAAGCAGCAAAATGGGCAGCACCGCATGGAGATCGGTCGGCTGCGAAAGGATCTTACTGCACTATCTTCGGACGTGAATCCTTCCTCTTGGGTTCAGATTGGCCACCTTAAGAAGGAGCTGGACCAGGTTATGAAAAAAAAAAGAGCTCTTCTGGCAGTAGCGTTCTCGTGTGGCTTGGCTCCGCAGTGGCGACCGCAATACGAAGTTTTTTCACTCTTGTGCTTCAGCTCGGCGTGCTACTAATAAAATTGCTGAGCTGTTTGATAGATCTGGGGTGTAGTGTAATTCTAGGTGCGATATAGAGCATATTATCGTTGATTACTTTTCTAGGATTTTTCAGAAATCTAATAGTGGGATTGTAGATTGTCAGGGGGTCTTGGATTGTGTTGAGTGCTGCTTAGTGCGGTTCAGTCTTCTTTTCTTGATTCTCCGTTCTCTGCAGATGATATGAAGAGAGCCTTGTTTTCTATGTCCCCTTTAAAGGCTCCGGGGTTTAATGGCCTCCCAGCGGGTTTTTTCCAGTAAAATTGGGATGTGGTGGGGACTAGTGTGGTTGTCGTGTGCTTGTGGTGTCTGAATAGGGGCGATTCTCCTGCAGCTGTGAATAAAACCTTGATTACCTTGATTCCTAAGGTCCGACGTGCCTCGCAGATGTCTGATTTTCGCTCAATAAGCTTGTGCTCTGTTATTTTTAAAGTGATCTCGAAGGCTCTCACTACTCGTCTTAGAGGGGTCATGGACTCGTTTATCTCCAGTTCTCAAAGCGCTTTTATCCCAGGGCCTATCATCACGGATAATTCAATCATTGGGTTTGAGTGCCTGCATGCTTTGAAGCGTAAGGTTAAGGGTAAGAAGGGCTTTTTAGCAGCAAAGTTAGATATGTCCAAAGCCTATGACCGCGTAAAGTGGGATTTTTTGGAAGGTATGATGGATCGCCTTAGGTTCTCTCCCCGGTGGATCAGCAGAGTCATGTTGTGTGTTCGCTCGGTTTCTTACTCCTTCCTGGTTAATGTGTTAGTTTGTGGTGAGGTGCGGCCCACGCGAGGGCTTCGTCAAGGGGATCGGTTGTCGCCCTATTTGTTCTTGTTTTATGCTGAGGGGTTGTCTGCTCTTTTTAATAATGCAGAGCTCAGTGGGTCCATAGCTGGTTTCAATAATAAAAAAGGCCTTTTTCACAGTATCAAATACCGTGTGTGGGCTAAGCTTCAGGGCTGGAATGCCAAGCTTTTTTCAGTAGGTGGTAGGGAGATTCTGCTTAAAGCTGTCGTCCAGTCCATCCCGGTTTACAGTATGAATCTCTTTAAATTGCCCAAAGCCTTAATTTGGGAGATTCATAGCCTCTGCGCCAAATGCTGGTGGGGTAGTGACCATGGTCGTAAGAAGATTCACTGGGGATCTTGGGATAAGCTTTGTACTCATAAGATGGATGAGGGTTTGGGATTCCGAGACTTGCATATTTTTAACAAAGCCATGCTTGCTAAGCAGAGTTGGCGTATTCTGCGGAACCCTTCCTCTCTTGCGGCTCGTGTTCTTAAAGGCTGTTATTTTCCGCATTCTGATTTTCTGCGGGCGAGTGGCAAACCTTCTAGTTCCTTTGTGTGGAGGAGTTTATTGTGGGGTCGTGAGTTGATTCTTCAGGGCTCTCGAAAAAGATTTGGCAGTGGCAATTCTATCCTTATTTATAAGGACCGGTGGATCCCCCGTCCGTCTACGTTCTCAGTTATCTCGCAGCCGGTTGTTAATGATCTTGTATTTGTTAGCCAGCTGAAGTTGGCTTCGGGGGCATGGAATGAACTCCTCATTCGGTCGGTCTTCCTAGCTTTAGATGCGGACGCTATCCTTAGTATCTCTTCCCCATCGCATCGAACTGCGGATTCAGTGTGTTGACATTATGAGAAGCTCGGTAACTACTCTGTGAAAAGTGGTTATTGGCTTGGTAAGTCCCTTTCTTCGGTCAGTAGTGGCTCCGGCCTTGCTGGGGCTGGCTCGTGGTGGAAGTTCCTGTGGCGACTTCAGTTGCCTCTGAAGATCAAGCTCTTCATGTGAAGGAGCTGCCGTAATTGGCTTCCCTCTTTATGTACGCTGGGTCGTCGTGGTTTGTCTGTCGAGGTTCACTCCAGTTCATGCAGTTTAGGGTTGTCCATCGCTCAAGCATATCCATCGCAGCTATGGTTTTCTGAACAGCTTTCCGACGGTGGATTCTATTCCTTTTTTTGATTTTATTATGCTGTGAAGAAATCAGCTTTCTTGCAGGAATTTTAAGCTGTTTTGTGTTGTTCTGTGGCGCATTTGGTTCCGCCGGAATCGTGCCCTGCATGATGGGCCGTTGCTTGGGGTGGATGAGATTGTTCGCTGGTCTTTTGTGTTTCTTCAAGATTTCCAGCAAGCTGGTGCTTCTCCTTGTCTTTCTGCTGTTGTGGTTAGTGCCCCGCAGACTTCCTCTCAGAAATGGCAGCCTCCCGCATCTGGTCTTTTGAAGCTGAACGTTGATGCGGCTTTGTGTGAGGCTTCTGGTTGGGTTAGGGTTGGGTTAGTGCTGCGTAATGAGGATGGTCTGGTTCTTGGGTCCTCTTCGCAGAAGTTTGGCGGGTGCCTTCCTCCCCTTGCTGCTGAGGCTGCGGCCATGGTTAGGGGTCTAAAGTTTGCTCGTGATTTTGGGGCCTCTTCTATTATCCTGGAGTCTGATTGCAGCCCTTTTGTAGGGCTGGTTCGTGGCCTCGTAGTGGACTTCTCCGAGATTGGCCTGGTTGTGGAAGAGATTCAACACCTTTCCTTACATTTTGCTTGTTTTTCTGTGGCGTTTGGGTCTAGGAAAGTTAATTGTGTTGCTCATGCTTTAGCTAAATTAGCTTTGGCTTCTGTTGGTAATTTGTTTTTGTTTGACTCTGTTCCTTTCTCTGTAGAGTCGTTTGTTCTGGCAGATTTGTCAGAATAGTGTTCCCCTATTTCCGTTTATATACGATCCTCTTTTTCCAAAAAAAAAAAAGTATAGTTACATTATATATATTAGCAAAATGACACCATTTTACGAAAATATGTAGGAGTATAATTTTTTTTCCTTTTTTTTAATAATTTTTATTAACATTACAGTCTCATTTTCCATTTTCAACCTTTGATGTGCAATATACATAAATATCAATTACCTTTCACACGTCATGATTGTTTTCTATGCTTACATAGATTACCTTATGCTTGCCAAGGCCAGTGACATAATTGTGTGCTAAATGATTAATTTTAGGGAAAAATAAAAACTACGAACAGTAAAACCTGTCTCAAACATCATACGGAGTGAAAACGATCTCCACTATCAGATGAATAAAGGCAAATGTAGAGCAAGTTGCTGTTGAGCTCATAATTTGTAGGGTCTGAGCCCATAAAATAATTTAAAATTATAATAGAATACCCAATATTTAATTATACTATATTAAAATTATAAATTTAATTTTAAATATATATTAATATTTTATTTTTAGTTAATTCGATTAAAAATAAAAATTTAATTAAAATTTTTATTTTAAATGATAAAAATACTTTTAATTAAAAAATAATATTAATTATTAAAATTTAAATTTATTAAAATGGATGAATTTATTTAAATTATTTTTTAGATATTTAATTTTTTTAATTTTAATAATTAATATTTTTAAAATTTTTTAATAGAAATATTTTTATCATTTGAGGTAAAAAAACTAATCAAACTTTTATTTTTAAATGAGTTAACTAAAAATAAGTTACTAATATGTAATTAAGATTAAATTCATAATTTTATAATACGGTCAAACATAACAACGCGACATAATTTGGGCAAAAGAATGTTGTGCTTGTTGAAGTACTTGAACGTACGCTCAACTTTGCAACAATTGGGAGGTGGGGACTGGGGGAGGTCAGTAGTGCGGGGGACATATAGCAACTTTATAAAATCATCAAACAAAAAATAGTTGCATTTGAAATTCACAGGACATAGTAACTTTATAAAATCGCTGGAGTTAAAGCTTATCAAAAGAGGGTAAAAATGAAGAATATAAATATAAATATATATATATATAATTACAAAATAAAAGAATAGTATAGAAGTAGAATATATATAAAAGATAAATTATAAAAGAAGAAATAAAGTGGCATAGAATTATTTGGCCAAACATCAATATTGGACCACATACATATATTTTTAATAAAACCATAGTTCAATACCCAATGGATATTTATTAAGAAAATCAATACATGCAAACATAAAAAATGGAAACATCAGATCTGCTTAAAACAAGAGAAAACAAATACTTATCGAAATCTATTATAAGAAGGAATTTCTTCATCAAGAGGCAAGAGCCACAAAGGGATAAATTGAATCTAAAAGAAGAGATATTCAGATCCATCACACATGGAATTTATTTTTGTTTATATAAAAAAAGCAAATTACAATTCCACCTCACAACCTCGTTTAAATGTGAGCATACCGCCCAACCAACGTCAACACTAGCAATTCCAACGTCATTTATTCAATTCACTTTATTTGTTGAGATATTATACAAAATCAAAATACATTTAAAATTCTAACCCATTTATTGACTGATAGTGACAGATGATTTGATGTTAATAGTAATCAAAGAGGCCCATCAACTTATTTTTAATTAAGCAAATTTGTGTGCAATCTCTGAGAGACAGTCACAAAGCTCCTGAGGCTTGGAAAACATGGCCATGTGATCTGCACCCTTGATCTCCATCACATGTTTAACAGGATTGTTCTCGATCATCCATTGCTGGAATTTCTTGGGGATTCCTCGGTCCTCGTCGCAGACAATAAAGACTCTAGTGACTTCTCCATATCCTTCGCTCGTGAACTCGTTTGAGTTTGACAAGTCGTCAAGAAATAGTGACCCTGGCCTAATCAGCAACTTCGCTAGCTCTAGATCCTTTGAAAATTAAAAAAAGAAAACGACTGTTTTTATATATAAAATATACGTATGTTTTACTGGTATCTGATGGTTATATTTCAATAATCTATCGTGTAGTATAGTCTAATTTTGCATAGGAAGAAGAAAGGTATATGAATAGGTACCTCAATAGGGCTGAGTTGATAGAGGTTTGCAGTCAAGAACTTGGGGCCAAAAAAAATGGACATGCCAGATGATTTTGAGCTGTTGTTATAGGGTGCAAATTGTGTGTCTAGCCAATTCTCAGCTGGGATCCTCTCCAAATACTTTGCAAAACAAACAAAAAGACAAAACTTATAAGACAGTAGAAGCCAATCTTGCAAAAACCATAACCACCTGTAAATTAATTAACTGAAAGATCGCTCTCTGATAGATCAGTACCTGATCCAGAATATAAGATGGCTTGTGTGTCGTGTCGGGCATGAAAGCTGTTAAGAAGACGGCAGCTGAAATCTTCTCTGGGAATTTGTCGGCTGCCAAAGCCAAGGTCAGGCCTCCAAGGCTGTGACCAACAAGTATCACCTTCTCATTATCAGGAAGCGGGGCCAGAATCTCAAGTAAAGGCTCACTGTACTGACAAAGTGTGTGAACATCTTGGATCGCCTTCATGTTGATGCCGGAGGCCGCCAGGTCCAGCGCCGTCACGCGGTGGCCCGCCGCCTCGAGCCGTGGCTTGAGCTTGTTCCAACACCAAGCTCCGTGGTTTGCCCCGTGCACTAGAACAAAATGCTTTTGAGTCTTGACTCCTGCCATTTTTTGTATTTTTTGGGTTGATTTCTGTTGTACGGGCTTTGTGTTGCTTATATATATATATATTCCACCAGTTTTAGAAGGGTTTAATGTTAATAGTTTTCTACCCGTAAAATAGAAAAAACAATAATAATAATCAGCAGTCGAAATCAAAAGGTGGTCCTTCAGATTCTTCGGTTGATCTTTAATTGATGACATTCATAATTAAGGTAACTACTAATTTTGTCCTAAATTTTAGAAGATTATTAATTTTTAATTTAGTTTTATTTATTGATATTTTTAAATTTTAATTTTTAAAAAATATATTAATTTAATTATTTTGTAAGTTAACAGTTAGTTAAACTTAATGATTCAAAAGATATTTTTATTTTTAAATTTATTAATAGATCAATAGTATTTTTTTTTTTGTAAAATGATATATCTACTTCAAGTTAAAAATTTTAAATAAATTAAATTAAAAAAATAATTTTTTTAAATTTTTTTAAAAAATTTTTAAAAAATATTTAATTTTTACTTTTTATTTTCAAAAAATATTTTAAATATTATTTTTTAAATATTAATATAAAATAATTATATTATCTTTTTAATTATTAATAATTTTTTAAAAAATTTAAAGTTTAAATAGTAATTTTAACTCATTTAAATAGAGACAATGGCAAATCAATCTTTTTTCTATTTCGATGAGGTTCGACCTTTAGAAAATTAATCACAGAAATCAGAGCGATATATTTTTAAAAAGTTAGGGTCTAAGAATATTAATAAATAAAATTGAGTTAAAAAATTAATAATTTATTAAAAATTAAAGACCAAATTAAAAATTACCACCCTATAATTGCCCCCATAATTAATAGATTTAAAACTTACCTGTCTTGGGTTTAGGAACAAGTATTTAATATACCTATTTTTTGGCCGACCGCTCAGGGATTTGACTATCTAGCCATAGATTCCATTTACCAATAAAATTTTAGACTAAATAAAATATTGTTCTTATCTTAATATACAGGGAACACAACCAGAGGAGATGATTCCCACTGGCGGCAGAGTTTGTTTCTATTTCATTTTTATTTTCATTTTTTTTATTTTTATATATTTCATCATTTTATTATTTAATAATTGGTAATATATTTATCTTATTTAATAGGAATATTATTAAAAATACCCCAATAAATTTAAATACATTATTTTGTCCCTCATAGTTTCTTTATTTATCAAAAATACTCCCAAGTTAACTTTTCCATCCAAAAAATTAACTGCTGACACCATCAGATGGTAAAAATGACTACAATGCCCTTGTGAATAATCCAAAGCATCAGAAAATACTGAAATAACAACAATACCCTTAAAATTAAAATATTGAAATGACCAAAAAAGCCCTTAAAATTATATGACCGTTGGAAAAGTAAATACTTCCCAACTGATTTTTTTTTTTCCAATTTTTTCTCTGTTTTGTATATTATAAAACAACTGATTCTCAGTCTCAAAAAAAAAAAAAAAATTCTAATTCTTATATATCAACCTAAAAGTAACTGGCATATCTCTCCCAACAACATATAAAATCTCCCTCCCAACAACATACAGAAAATCTCCAAACATAACAATATACAAAATCTCCACCCAACAACATATAAATCAGCAAACACAACAACATACAAAATATCCTTCCCAACAACATGCATAAAATTTGCAAACTCAACATATAAAATATTCCTCACAACAACATACACAAAATATGTAAACATAACATACATAATCTCCCTCCCAACAACATACAAAATCTGCAAAAATATCAAAACAGTGACATTAAGCAAAAAAAAAAAAAAAAGCCACAGTAAGCTTAAACAACAGTCTCAAAAATGAGATAAAACTAGTAGACATTTCATTAATATTGTTTATATCAACGGTTCTGCCCAAAAAGAGCTGCTAGGTATAATAGCATTTCAATACTAGGTAGTATCCAAATGCTATAGCATTCAAATGCTATCGCATTTAAATGTGAGACAATCTTTCAAATGCTTAACCAAAAAAATATTAACCTGGCTAAATAAGTTAATGCCACCGTAAAAACAAGTTCAATACAAAAACAAATTAAATATGCACTAAGTTAAATCTGCATTGTCATGCTTGTGTGACTTGGGACTGCTTCTGTGACTGAGTTTGTGGCTGAGGTTGAGAAGATGAAACTCCATCAGATTTCTGTAAAATGAAAAGCATGTATAAATTCATTTCGAGCATATGAAAACGAAGCAAACAAAAAGCAAAAAAAAAAAAACGTATCCCAACAAACAGTAATATCATACCAAACAGTAAGCAAACACTAGGCTTTAAATAGTAAACAAATTGTCATCTAACCCATCTAGACCATCCTCATGTAAATCACTCAAAGACTTCACCTCATCAACATCCAACACCCGATCATTAACATTAGGTGTGGAGGAGGATCCCTCTGGTGGTAGTGGTACATAAGATATGCGTTCAACTTCAAAAACTATCCTATATGTGTTATGCCTACGAAACAGCTCAAAAACATCTAACAGCTGAATATCATTATGCACTTCCCTTACCTCATAGCTCCAAGGAAGTTAAACACATACAGTGTAGGCTTCCTTTGGTGGGTCAAGGTCTTCACTATGCATCTCTTTCGCTACATGCAGTATTCTGATGAGGCTTACGTGGTCTCTATCACAGTGACCCAACTCCAAACACATTTGTTCCATAATGAACTATAATCTCGAAAATATCATCCATTTCCTGCAATGTGCATCTGAAAATATTTTAAAACACAACATGCATTACAAACCAACACCTTTTATTCTAATCATTAAAATCACTTGAGGCAGCGGATTCAAGTCTAATTCAAGATACATAAAGTTATACATTAATAAACTACAAATATATATATATATATATATATATATATATATATATATATATATATATATATATATATATATATATAAAAGACCTCATATACACACCACACACACGGTAAAAAAAATAAAATAAACAAGAACACACACTACACACAAAATAAAAACACACACAGACCCTACACACACACACACACAACACAACATACACATACCTCACATAAACACACACAACACAACACACACATACCTCACATACACACAACACACACGGTAAAAAAAAAAAAACAATAACACACTACACACACACGAAACAAGAACACACACAATACACACATGCACACAACACACACAATTAAAACACACACAACACATAAAACAAGAAGCACAAAGAACACACACACACACAAAATAAGCAACACAGAACACACACACAAAACAAGCAATGCACAGTACACCAACACACAACACAACACACATGGTTAAAACACACACAACACACAATACAACACAACACACTGCAAAAACACACACAAAACTCACTGTCAAAATACACAATACACTGTCATGCATTAAAAATTAAAATAAACTCGATTTAAATAGATTTTTTTCACAAAACACGTTATACTCAACATTAATTGCATGCAGGAAGCCTTAAATCAAAAATCCCCCAAATTGAACCCTTAATAAAAACATATTCAAAATAATTCAGTATTTTAAATACAACCAAAATTAAAGTACCATGCAACGAAATGACAAAAAATAAGATAAAAAAACTAAAATAGACTTCAAAAACTCACCTCTTAATGTTTGGAGACGGACCTTCTTTACCTTTTCGACTCCTTTGTAAGAGATTTGCAACTTCTCCCACGCTTGCTTAGCGGAGCTTGCACTCGAAATCTTCTCAAAACCATCATCATCTAAGGCTTGATAGATGAGATAGAGAGCCTTCTTATCTCTCTTCCTTGAGTCTTTTAAACTATCCTTTTGAGTTTCGGATAGAGTTGACTCATCTTCTGGTTCGGTGTAGCCTTTCTCTACGACCTCCCAGACATCGTGTGCTCCAAGGAGAGCCTTCATCTTGATACTCCAATTATCATAGTTTTCGTTCTTGAGTGTTGGAACTTGAAACGACGCCATAACATTAGCCATAACTCTCAATATAGTGAGAATTTCGAAATTCTGACTACACGGATGAACTTAGAACGTCGAAAAATTTTAAGATGAACTCAGACAGAAAAATCGATTTTTATGGTCAAAGTCAAAGTCAACGGTCAACCTAACCTGGTCAACAGTCAACGGCTTGGCGGCTCAGTCAACAGGCTTGGTAGCTCGGTCAACTCGGCTCCAACTCGGCTGGACTCACTTCCAACTCGGCTGACTCGGCTTAAACTCGGTGAGTTAACTCACTTTCTGGCAGCAAACTTCCGGCGGCCCGTGGCAGCTCGTTTGAACTCCGATCGGGGCAATTTTTATGGCGTCGGCTTCGTCTCGTCGAGAACTTCAATTTTGATATGCTATAGTGCACACCTTCCAACCAGGCTCTGATACCACTTTGTTGGAAATAAAACACTCAAACAACTTTTATTTGAACTCAAAACAAATATTACAAGAAAACTCTCACTCAAGAACTAACTTACTCTTTTGCTTCTTCTTCACTCACTTAGAAGCTTTGCTTCTTCTTGATGCCTAAACCAAAATGGGGAGGGGTATTTATACTACTTACAAATCATTTTAGACCACACAAATAAACTAATCCAAAATTATAATAACCATACACCTCATCCTTCTACATTCTTCCAATTGACCAGATGATTTTTATGCCTAATTACCAAACCCTAGAGAATTCTAGATAAAGGGCTTGGACCTTATTTATAGACTTGGACTCTAATTTATTTGGGCTTGGGTTTGGGCTCTCATAATAGTTCAGACCTTCACATAGTTTGGGCATAAAACAAGTTTATACTTGAACACACACAACTGTCGAAGGGAAAGAAAGGGAAAATGAAAATGGTGCCTGATAAAACAAATATTATTTTTTTAGGTTTTGTACCACACAAGACAAAACGAGTGACATGTACAAGCTCACAAAATATCTAATTAATTTGTTTATTTAAAAATTAATTAATTTAATTTTTAAATTTTTTTACTTGTTAAATTACCTTAATACGCTTCAATTTAACAGTCAAATATAACTAGTTGACTTTTTAAATGGAAAAATTAATGGCGGGAGTGTTTTTGATAAATACAAAAGTTATAAGGGGTAAAACGGTGTATTTAAATTCGTTGAGAGTCTTTTTAATAATATCCCTATTTAATATGATTAAAATAACTCTTTTATCCCTTAACCGGTCAACTTTTAATAAGGTACAATACAACTAGCGAAACACGGGAGGTTTGTGCAATGTCTAGCGAAAATTTTATATGTGCGCAATTACTGCTAATGTTGAGAACATTTATGCAGTTTGCCATTTTTCTCTCCTCTCCCCGATTTCTTGCTAATTCAATAATCGTAATTTAGAAAAGTCAATTAGAATATTAGACACATCCATGTCTTTCAATGAGACACGAGAATGTTTTTGAACACGACTCTAATTATAACAAACTCAGCCTATTATAACAGTCTGACTATTCAAACAACAAATAAGAAGAAGAAAAATGAGTTTTGGATAGAAAGAAGAAATTAACAAGTATATCCATTCCAAATTCCTTTTAATATTTTAATACGTAAATTAAGTGCGGGATTATATTCAATATAATATTAAGATAGGGTGAATTGCACTTAAATATCTTAATTTTTATCATAATTTCATATTTAATATTAATTTTATTATAATTATACTCGATTACCCTACTTTCTGTTGACCACTGTTAAAGTGACGGTTGACCAAACGGTTCAAGGATAAATTGATCTTTTATGTTTAAATTTATTTTTAAACAAATTTAAAAAATCATCCAACCAATAAGAACATGCCACGTCATATTTTAGTTAATTTTAAAAAAGTAACAATATTTTTAAATAAAATAATATATTAAAAATATTTTTTGAAAAAATTTAAAAATAAATTAAAAAAACAGATGGAAGAGATCTTTTCCACCACATCACCAAAAAAAAAAATTTAAAAAAATTTAAAAAAAAATTCTGATTCATGTTCGAACCCAGAAATTTGAGTTTTCAATATTTTTTTTGGTTTTTCCCTTTGTAACTTTTAAGGAATCCACATCTGAAAAACTTTTTCCATCTCCAGATCTGAGTATTTCTCTATCTGGGAATTGAGTTTTTGTTTTTATTTTTGGTTTTTTTTTTTTTGAACTGTGAAAGAATTCAGATCTGAAAATTTCTTCCATTTCTAGATCTGTGATTTTTTTTTATTTTTTCAAAAAAAAAAGATTTTAATTATTATTTTATTATTATCTTTTTTCAGTAATTGTTTTTTTTAATTTTATGATGTCATAACACATTTATACATGTGCAGGTGCAATCTCGTCATTTTACTATAATTTGTTTGGTCAATCATCACTTTAACGGTGGTCAACGAAAAGTAAGGTATTCGAGTATAATTATGATAAAACTAATATTAAATGTGTAATTATAATAAAAATTGGGGTAATTGAATGCAATTCACCCATTAAGATAAGAACAATATTTACTCAAAAGATAAGGAAATGAATTCTTTGTTTAAATAGTACTAAGGGGGGAGTATTTTGAAAAAATAGTAAAAATAACATTTATTTAATATTTTGAATAAAATTATTCCTGCCAAATAAATAAAAGACCGCCTTTCCGTTTTTCACGTGAGATAGTTTAAAGATGAAAAACAACAGAAAAGACAACACCACCATTCGATGTTCCATTGATTTGGCAACAACAAACAAAAAAAAATAGGGATAATTGCAATAAAGTGCCCTGACGTTTGGCTATATTGCAATGAAATTGTGAGTTTAGCCTTAATTACATGTTAATACCCTTAACTAACTGATTAATTGCATGTTAGTACCTTTGACCAAGTTGACCGGTATGTTGACTTTGACTTTTTTGGTAAAAAGACAAAATTGCCCCTGGTTAAAAAAAAATTAAATAAAAATTAAAATTTTTAAAAATAGATCTCCACCGTCCATCAATCTTGATGGACGGTGGAGACGGTGGAGATACAGTTAAAATAAAAAATAAAAATTTAAAACCAAATAATTAAAAAAATATTTTATATTAAAAAAAAAATTAGTGTTCTTGGTGGAGATCCAGATTGGATCTCCACCGTCCATCAACATTGATGGACGGTGGAGATCCAATCTGGATCTCCACCAAGAACACCAAGAACAACCAAGAACACAAAAAAAAAAAAAAAAAAAAAAAATTTCCAAAACTCGATCTGCTCCATCAACGGGAGCAGATCTGCTCCCGTTGATGGAGCATCTGCTCCGTCGCCGATGGAGCGCTGCTCCATCTGCGACAGCTGGGTTCGAAGGCGAACCCAGTTGCTGGGTTCGCCTTCGAACCCAGCAGCTGGGTTCGAAGACGAACCCAGGATCTGGGTTCGCCTTCGAACCCAGATCCTGGGTTCGCCTTCGAACCCAGCAGCTGGGTTTCGAAGACGAACCCAGTTTCTGGGTTCGCCTTCGAACCCAGAAACTGGGTTCGACTTCGAACCCAGAAACTGGGTTCGCCTTCGAACCCAGCTGCTGCTCCATCGGCGACGGAGCAGATGCTCCATCAACGGGAGCAGATCTGCTCCCGTTGATGGAGCAGATCGAGTTTTGGAAATTTTTTTTTTTTTTTTTTTTTTTTTGTGTTCTTGGTTGTTCTTGGTGTTCTTGGTGGAGATCCAGATTGGATCTCCACCGTCCATCAATGTTGATGGACGGTGGAGATCCAATCTGGATCTCCACCAAGAACACTAATTTTTTTTTAATATAAAATATTTTTTTAATTATTTGGTTTTAAATTTTTATTTTTTATTTTAACTGTATCTCCACCGTCCATCAAGATTGATGGACGGTGGAGATCCATTTTTAAAATTTTTAATTTTTTCAATTTTTTTAAATTTTTATTTAATTTTTTTTTTAACCAGGGGCAATTTTGTCTTTTTACCAAAAAGTCAAAGTCAACATACCGGTCAACTTGGTCAAAGGTACTAACATGCAATTAAGGCTAAACTCACGATTTCATTGCAATATAGCCAAACGTCAGGGCACTTTATTACAATTATCCCAAAAAAATAAGTTAACAAAAGAAGAAGAAAGAAGGCACTACTTTTTATCTGCTTCTTTCACAGAACGTGAAAGTAGGACTAAAGTCGTCTCTGATATCTCTTTTGAAAACCCTTTTTTGGAATATTTAATTGCCCTTGACTAGATAAATTAAATTATTGAATGTGTGGAAAAGAGAATTCTTAAAAAATTAATATTGTAAGGTCTGATTTACAGATCTGATTTATAAATTTTTTAAAAAATAAAAATAAATTAAAGTCGGTATTGTAAGATGAGAAAATGGAATTAGGTGAGAAAGAGATACAATGGGTTTAATTAAAGAAAACTTGAGAATTCCATTAAAAATGTTATTATTTTAAAATTTTAATAACTCGAATAAATTGGTGATATTTCTCATTAATCTTTCAAAGTTCAAAGTTCAAAGGGAGACGGAGTAGAATAAAAAGTTAAGAATTATTATTCACTGATTTCGGTCGATGTTGCTGAGGCTATGGCAATTTTGCATGGCATTCGATTTGCAACTGATATTGGGGTTGGTCCTATTAGAATTGAGAGTGATTCTTCCTCTATTGTTTCTACAATTAACTCTAAATCGATACCTCATTTTGATGTGGCTCTAGTTTTAGCAGATATTTATCACTCCTTTTCGTTTGTATTTGTTTCTTATATGCGTTTTGCTTCTTGTAAATGTAATATTGTTTCTCATTCTCTAGCTAAATTTAGTTTGTTTGTTAATGAGCCGTTGTTTTGGTTGGAGGAATCTCCACCATATGTTGAAGCTTTAGTTGCTACTGAAGCTTTAAACCTTCCGTAGTTTGTTGGTTTTTATATATTTTTTTTAAAAAAATAATAAAAAAAATAAATAAAAAAAGGGGGGAAGAGGAGGGTAATTTGTTTGTGATCATATAATTCAAGTTATTATTATTATTTTTTTTATCACTAAATTTTGACAGTTGTTTTTTAGATTATATTTATAATGATTGAATTCGGTTCAAGTTAAGTGTCTGATTTAAAAAAAAATAAAATAATACTTAGTCAAAAATTAATTGCACCCAGTCCATTGAGTCCAATGAAATAAATAATTTTTTTGAAAATTAAAAGACGGTAAACAATCACATCGTCATTAGTGATACCATTTTTTTATTCTTCCATCGATCCGCGAAACTTCTCAGCGTCACGTTATCACATGTCACAATTATTTATTTTTTAATGTGACACATTTTAACAATGCAATCACAATTATTATTAGATTATTTTTTTATTGTTTTTTTCTCCTTACAAGGATACCGAATTGACTCCGATCCCACTTAAAGCATTTAAATTGAAATATATATTTTTAAGTTTTTAAATAGTATTATATTAATATTTTTAAATAATGTCTTATAAAAAAATTATAAAAATATATATTCACTTTTTCAATATGAGTATTTAAATAGTAATTTTAAACCAATCACCACAAGTCATTTGTTATATTCTCTCTCCATTCAATATGACAATTAAATGCATTAATAAAATGCTAAAATTTTATTGGTAGGAAAAGTTAGAAATCCTATTCAACATATCAAGAAGGATATCTACAACTAAAAACTCTACTTGATATTCTCTAACTTTTTTTTACTACATCATATCAATATTAAAGTTAAATAATTGTATTGGAGAATGTTTTTAAACTTTTTCAATATAGATCCTATGTGTCACTCAATTTTCTCCAAATATATAATAGTATTAAAGATGCTCGTAATTTTCTTGTGTTGTGATTGTGATCATATTAGGAATATAAAAATATGCCAGATTTACTGTTTTGACTTTTGAGATAGTCTATGTAATAGAGAGATATATGAGTAAATATATATATGGTGAAATTTAAATCCTTACTACTAAAATGAAAGGGAGATATGCTATTTAAGTTATAAGTGAATGTGAAATTGTAGTTTATTAAAGCATGTAAATATGCATAAAAGCAATTCTACTACTTATTTTTTTATGTGCTATAAGAGAAGCATATATTAAAGGCATTTTTGTTTATTTTCAACCAAAGATTTACCAATTGCATTATAATTGAAACACAATTTGTTGATGCTAATTGAAAAATATGGTTGCCTCTATCAAGTCAGTCATTGACTATCGAGTCAACCATCGTGTTATTGACTGGATCGAGTCATAATTGTCATCGAGTTAACATTTGACTTGATTTGACACGATTGAGCCAATAACGTCATCAATCAAGTATTAGCTCAACGGTCTCATTGAGTCAAAGGTTGAATCGATCATTTTATCGAGTCTAACGTACTCGATCTACTTATTATAGTGGTAAAAAATAGCTCAAAAGGGTTAGACCCACGAACTAGCCCATCTAACGAATAAGGCATAGCCCAAAGTAGGCCCAACGGCTGGTTGACTAAGTCAACAGTGACTTAGTCAGGACTTGTTATCTAAGTCAGAATTGACCCAATCAACCAGCCCTCTACATTATTCCAATAACTCGGAAATAATAGAGATCCCTGATATTTCGAAGTAGGATTCTCTCGACTGACTTCAACGGTTATCAATCACACCCTATAAATAGAGACCTAAGCTTCATAACCAGGGGACAAACACTTTGGACAAGAAGCCATTACTCCGCTCAAAGCAATCCAGCCTTCACTCGACATAGTAAGTGACAAAGCCCAAGCATTCTTGCTTGACAGCATTTACATCAACACCTTCGCTTATCATACGTTCGACGTATAATCCACCACGCTACGCTCGATATTAAACAATTCCAAGTTATACTTCATTCTATTATATTTATTCCGCTTGACTTCATCATCTAACTTGGGTGTCGGAGACTATTTAGCTGGCACCACCTCGGTGTCCCAAGGAGTTTGATCTCGTTGATATCTTTTTACAGGTTGTTGGCCCTATTTCAACCCAACCGCAGGTCCCAGATTCTACCAGTGGATCCCAACATCTACAATTTGGCGCCCACCGTGGGGTCGACAACGTTAAACTAGTACTACTTCGATCGACGTTAGAGCAATATAGCATATGAAACAAACCATGCCACTCTTGAGGCCCAGCTCGCATTGCTTGTAGCCCAAATGAACGAGAATTCCGACCGACAACAAACCTTAGAGTAAAAGAATAAGGCCTTGAATGCTGAGAACAAGAAGCTGCGAACCAAAGTCGAGTCGCTAACATCGTCGACTACACCACCCCCAAGGTTCGGACATGTCCGATATGAATCCTACGCAAACCCGATGTCTGCTCTAGGACAAGCAACCCTGGTGAGACTGACTTCAAATGCTTGACACCCAATATTTGAGCTTAGATCTACCGTAAGCGATCCGAGCCCAGTGATTCCTGAAGGTGACCAAACACCAGAACCAGCTGCGATACACCCAATTAGCCAGCTGCCAACGACGTCGACCATGGCACAAGATGCAAATTCAACACCACTTGGACCAACACAAGTCTAACCAGCAAATGCATGAGTAATTCCACAGCTGACGCCGACTATAGCAGATAGTCAACACGCTCTACCGACTCCTCAGTTGACAAGTATGGTAAGCACGACCTCTACTTTATCTAACCCTAATTTAGCAAGCAGGTTCGCAGAAATTGAGGCCTTAATTCAACGTATTCCTAGAATGCCGGCCCTAATAAAAAAAAGTACTACTAATAGCTTTGCCGACTCTCCATTTGTCGACAGTATCACACTCTTAAAGACGCCGAAGAAGTTTAGCTTCTCTAACATAAAGCATTCCGACGACACGACAAATCCTGACAACCACATTGTCTAGTACCGACTGCGTATGTTTATAGCGGCTATACCCATAGATTTGCGCGAGACATGCATATGCAAAGGATTTGGATCGAGCCTCGTAGGATCCGCTCTACAGTGGTACACAAATTTACCCAACAACTCCATAGCATCCTTCGCTCAGCTCAACGACACTTTTTTCTAGCAGTTTGCTAGTAGTTGAAAACTGGAGAAATAGTCAGACAGCCTCTATACAATTAGCCAATGTCGAGGCGAGTTGTTGCGTAACTTTGTTGGTCGTTTCAACAAGGAAAAGATGTCGATCCCAAACTGCAATTAGGCCACGACCAATTCGACTTTCAGGAAAGACCTTCTGCACGACTTCGATCTCCACAAATAGCTGGCGAAGTATCCCTATAAGACCATGGAAGATGTCATCACCAAGACATGAGCCTAAATCAAATGGAAGGAGGATGAGATTAATTACACCCTTTCCAGATACAAGAAGAATGAAGATCGACGCAACCGTCGTGTCGAGCGAAGATCATCAGAACGCAGATCGGAAACTTATCCCACAGTAGACAGAAGGAATAACAGGTCGCGTGACAATCGTGCACCGCACAACAGACAGTCTCGACAGCCG
Organism: Xanthoceras sorbifolium; assembly: GCA_003430845.1. Lineage (NCBI taxonomy): Eukaryota > Viridiplantae > Streptophyta > Magnoliopsida > Sapindales > Sapindaceae > Xanthoceras > Xanthoceras sorbifolium. The sequence continues at coordinate 21,628,525 of CM010609.1, forward strand.
GAGAAATCGAGTTCTAGAGTCCCAGAATATAACCTAAGCATAACAAAGGATTCTCTCGACTGACCTCAATGTCATCAATCACACTCTATAAATAGAGACCCAAGCTTCATAAGCAAGAGACAAACACTTTGGACAAGAAGCCATTACTCTGCTCAAAGCAATCCAGCCTCCACTCGACATAGTAAGTGACAAAGCCCAAGCATTCTTGCTTGACAGCATTTACATCAGCACCTTCTCTTATCATACGTTCGACGTATAATCAACCACACTACACTCGATATTCAACAATTCCAGGTTATACTTTCTTCTATTATATTTATTCCGCTCGACTTCATCATCTAATTTGGGCATTAGAGACTATTTGGCTGACATCACCCTGGTATCTCAAAGAGTTCGATCTCGTTGATATCTTTTTGCAGGTTATTGGCATTTTTTCAACCCGATCATAGATCCCGAATTCTACCAGTAGATCCCAGCATCTACACCCATTGAGTCAAAATTTGACTTGACATCATATTCGAGTGAATCTTTAATTCGATCGAGTTAAAGACAGGATCGAGTCATAAGGTTCATTGAATCTAAATTTAACCCAAACGTGTTAAAGTTGATTCGATTGAATTAAAGATGTGATCGAGTCAAGTTTTGACTCGACTTAGTTTTGTCAAGTCAGTAGTTGCCTCGATTCACTAAAAGATATCATCGAGTCAACTTTCACTCACACGAGTTAAATTTTGACTCAAATGTTGTCTCGAACTAATCAAAGATGTCATCGAGTCATTATTTCACTCGACCATTTGGTTGAGTCAATGCCCGACTCAATCATGTCATAATTTTCCATTGAGTCAGTATTTAACTCGATCGACTCATAGTTGTCATACTCATGGACCTTGACTCAATCGAGTCGTACCTTTGAGCCGAAAGTAGATGATTTTTTTTTTTTAAGAAAGATGAAAGTTAAATTGATAATAGAAACACAGGCGTTGACTTGATAAATGATACTTGGTGGCTCGATTGCCACCTGATTTTTTTTTTTTTTTTATCTCAACACCCATTTAAAAAAATTGAAAAACGAATAATTGTGTTTCTTTTCACACCCAAAATGCCAAAACTGTCCTTAAATATTTATTATTTTTAAAAAAAAAAAAAAACTCATTTTAGTGGATTTGGCACTCAATGAAACTCTAATAAGAGAATATTTGAATATACTAAAAAGAAGTATCAATCCTCTTATTCTCTCCCTTCTGCTACTTTCATGTAAGAAAAATACAACAGTAATATTGCAACCCTGTACTGGAAGATTTATAGTGCTGCTGCTGGCAACAACTCTGCAAAAATATACATCCGCAGTGTTGTTGTTGTTGCATTATTTATTCTAAAAAAAAAAAAAGCGATAGACTAAAAAAAGAGAAATGTTTTTTAAAAATATAGAAATAAACAAAATTATATGAATATATGATCATCTCCATTACTAAGATATTAATCATTACAATGACCAAAGATGAATATTGTTGATGATAATTCAACTAGACAAAGTATTAACAAAAACGAGTAAATGACTAAAAAAATTGTTTAAAAAAATCCTTCTAAAAAAGGGAGAAAATGGGAAAAAAGCGTTTTTCAATCACAATAAGCCATGATAGCGATCACAAATTGTATATGGCAAACCAACCAAGTGCATGCCCTTGTCACAGACACTAACTCGACAAAATTGTATATATATTCCAACAATCATCCTATAATATTTCAAATGGGAAATTATTATTATTCTTTTGTCATAATTTGTATAAAAGAAACATGTAATTGACAATACAAAACAAAACAATTTTTATTATAATAAGAAATTATAACTCAGTACGTGCTAAACAATCAATTTTTATTTATCTCATATACTATAAAGTAAATTGATTTTTAATTATTATTGAATTATTGAATCACTGAATCATCTCATTATTTATTATATATAATATTTATATCAATCGTGCTACGTATCATTTTCATTAGAAAATTTTTTGTAAAGCTAAATGCACTCGTATTAGAGAAGATTCAAGTTCTTAACAAATCAAGACTAGAGATCGTGTGAAATATATATGATTATAATTTTATTCTTACATTGCAATCACACATCATGTATATGATCACACACACATATATATTTTAGTTATATTTGTTGGCAATATCCTGCAAGGTTAGGCAAAGCTCTCTAGGTTTAGAAAACATGACCATATGACCAGCTCCATCAATAATCTTGGTTTCTTTGGGATGGTAGTTGTTGATTATCATTTGCTGGAACTCCTCCTTGAACACTTCATCTTCTTTACAGATCACAAAAACCCGATCAACTGACCCGAATTTCTCTTTCGTTAATAAATTCTCTTTCGAAAAATCTCCCACAAACAACCCAGTTTGTCTTACCAACATCTTCCCCAGCTCCAAATCCTGCACTCATAGGCGCATGCACACACACATATATAAATATATATATCAATCACAAACAATGAACTGGTATTACAAATTTATTTTCTTTTGGTGGCTTTAATATTACCGCATCCAAAAGTGTTCTCTCCACATCAATTTTATAGAAAAGAAGTTGTCACTAAAATAAGTACGTAATTAAAATTGCTTAAAAGGATATAATTACCTATTGAAAGGAAAAAAAATTACTCACGACATCATCGAAAAAGCTAAATTTTTTTTCAAAATAAAAACCAGAACATTTATTTAGCTAGAAAAATAACAAACAATTCAAATCTTCTGTAAAATGGTTAGGTTCTTTAGAGACAATTAGACATTTAACACAAATATATATATATATATATATATATATATATATATATATATATATATATATATATATATATATATACAAATATATATATATATGACAAAAGCAGTAACGCCTCCCAAAAAAATGGCATATAATTTCTATCCTTTATTCTTATCACTTCTTTTCAACCAATAAGATTTATCTAACATAAGGTAAGGCTTTAAACTCCTCTAAACTACCGAAATTCATCACTTGTATAAGCATTTAAATATATATTCTCACTATTGTCTATAAAAATACAATTATATGGGTAGACCTATCCCCCTTATTAGGAGTAGACCCCTCCCATTGTTGAGAGTAGTTATCCGGACCATTGATTCCGATAATTCTCTGACCCGCAAGGTGTTAAATTTAAAAAAAAATAAAAAATTTAGCTATATATATTTGACTCTGTAGAACAAGTTAAAAATATTTCTAACTCGAATCCACAATTTAATCCATAAAGTAGCTCATAAAGTTGCAAAAGTATTTTAAAATTTTGTCCAATGACATATCTATTATTCTCAGCATTCGATTGGGTATGGAAAACAATATAATGGGTGGAGGGAGGAAAATTTTAACTAAAATGAATACAAATATTTAAGGTTAATTTTGGTATTATATATAAAAGGGTTTTAGAGAGTAAATCTTTGATTTTCAAATTTTATTGATGAGAATAAATGAGTAAATAGACGTGGAGAGTACTTTTTTTTTGGGTAAAAATAGAGCCATCTTTTTTCGTTTTGTTCAATAAATAACTCTTACAATGTTGGCTGCGTTACAGTTTTCACCTGATCAAGTGATAGTAAACAAGTTTTTAGGATCAAAAAACAATTTAATTATTTTTCTTTTTGAAGTATTCACAACGTGTTTTTACCTTTTCTAAAAATTACACCAAAAAATCATTATATAAATTAAGTTGTTGAAAACTCACCTCTAATGGGCAGTGCTTGTACACAATGGTCTTCAGGTATTTAGGTCCGAAAAGAGCAGAAGTTGGCCGGTTTTCCAGGCCATTTTCAATTGTGAAATGGCAATCCAATAGTGACTCCACTGGAGTGCTATCAAAATACTAAAAAAATAACACAAAAAGAAAAATAATCAGAACTTGTTAAAAGAAACGGATCAAAAATGACTGACATGCATATTTTATAAGATTTGAAGAAATTGTGCATATATATGTATTACTTGTTGTATGAGAATTGCTGGTGGAGACTTGTAATGAGGCATGTAAGCAGAAACAAATACTGAAACCAAAACTTTTTCTGGGAATTTTTCCATGGCAAGGGATATACAGAGGCCGCCATAGCTGTGACCCACCAAAACCACCTTCTCTTCATGAGAGAGAGAGGCCATGAACTCCATCAACGGTTGTACATAATCTGAGACAGAAGCAACCTCATCCAGCCGCTTGGGGTTGACCCCAGAAGCGCCTAGGTCTATAGCAGTGACTCGGTGATGATGACCTGCAGATTTGAGCATGGTCAAAACCTTGTACCAGCACCAAGCTCCATGGCAAGCTCCATGGACTAAAACAAAGTGCTTCTCGTGATTCTCCATACCTACACCTTTAATTAGTTTCTCTCTCTATATATTTTCTCTACTCTTATTGTAGTGCAGATTTTTGTACTTATTTGAATAATCTGACTCCAATAAAGAACGAAGAGGTAAATTCTGACAAGTACATTTATAATATGAGTCTAATAATTACTTTTGGTGAAGAAAAAGGTTGATGGATAGGTGTATAGGCTGACCGCTTTATAGGTAGGGAACATTGTGTCTCATGTACTTATAAATATCTGTCTCACCCTCACTGTACCTATATCGGGATTGAAGCTTAGGGATTTTTACTGCGCGTGGAGCTTGAAGACGTAAATATACCATCTAACCAAGAGCCAACAGCAGAACACTTCGAACTTGAAGCTCCTAGAGTTTGAACTTAGGACCTCCAAACTAAATAAAACGCTCCTTACCACATCAACTAACCATTGCGGGTTCACTAATTATATATGAATTGGACTGCTGCTGCTTTTATATGTTTGAATTTATATGCCGGTATTGTAACAATAAATATGATTTACGCACACTCATATTAAAAAATTTAATTATAAAAATAATTCAATACAAATGACTATTAAAAAAATTTATTTTAATTAAAAATAAATCAAATACCATGTACGTCAACTAATTATACACATTTTATATATAGCTATAATAAATCTTAATTCTATTTTAAGTAATTTTTTTTTTTTAAGATACATTATTATCATATAAAAAGTAACAGAAAAAAAAGAATTTAAAAAACTTTAATCATACAAATGTATGTATTTATATAAATTTTAAAATGAATTTTTTTTGGTCTGTTTTTTTTGTATTCGATTATAAATTCTATCGATAAACAAAAAATGAAGCATAATTTAAAAAAAAAAAAAAGGTGAGGCATTGACTAATTTTTATTCATGAGATTTTTTATTTAAAAAAAAAATTAAGAATGAAAAGAATTAAACAGATGTTTGTATCATTTTCAACTAATATGATGTTATAACGGATGTTTATTAATAATTTAAGACGGTTTATAAATAAATTATAATAAATATAAGTAAATTAATTTTAATAAGAATATTATTAGTGTTAGAATATATATTTATAGTAATAATTTAATTTTTAATATTTATAAAATAAATATGTAAATCATGTTTAGTGTCGGCCCCATATATATGTGGGCATTAGATAATTAAAAAGAAAAAAACAAGCATCACCAAAGTTTGTCAGTACTTGGTATCTTGGAGAGACAAGTGTAAAGTGGTGCATTCACTAGTTACATAATACATCCCCTTGGAGGCTCACCACCGCTTATGATCCAGAAAATATCGTATACATTGTTAAGGTTTTTATCCCATTTGAGTTTTTCCTATCAAATTTTAAATACGTTAAAAGTGGTGAGCATTCTGGGGAGTGTTATGTAACTAATGGATGCACCACTTGACACATGGTGATGCTTGATGGTAAGTTTCAATTCATCATAATCCAGTATAAAAAGGATTGAGTCTTATGTAAAATTGAAAATTTAATTAAAAAATAAGAGCATTAAAATAAAATATATAAATAGTAAATAATATTAATATAGTCAACTTGATATGTATAACAATAAATAAATTATATATATAATAAATAATATTGGTATAGCCAACTTGATGTGCATAATAATAAATAAGTATACATAAATAATAGATATTATCATATTAACCAACTTAAATGCATAACAGTAAATAGGGTCGATATAATTAATTTAAAATGTATAACAGTAAATAAATATGTATAAATAATAAATGACGCCGGTATAGTCAACTTAAAATATATGAACGGTAAATTAAATGAATTTTATTAAATTTAGAACTTCAAATTCTAACTGGATTGAAATTCTCAATATATCCAAAATTTTAAATTTTTATTAAATTAAAATTCTTAATATTTAGAATTTCTGATTCTTTTATTTATCTTTGCAATCTTTATATTGTAATATTATAAATAAAAATTGAAGTAGACTTATTTTTTAATGTGGAGGATCCAGTATGGTAATAATTATAGAACATAATAATAAGACTAATCGTATTATAAATAAAATAAAATAATTTAATAAATAATTAATAAAAAAGAGAGAGTATATATGTAAATAGAGCTATTTTTAGATACAATTTTACATACGACTCACTCCTATTTATGGTGAATTATGATGAATTGAAACTTGCCATCATCATGTGTCTACACGCTACACCACATGCAATTGCCACTACTTGGTATCTTTGAGAGACATGTGTAAAGTGGTGCATCCACTAGCTATGCAACACATTTTTCATTTTTCTAAAATCGGATTACGTGATTTGAATGATGATGTATTGATGTTTCATTATTTGGATGTGGGTCCCATATTGCAACCCATTAAATTCATCTGAACATCTAATTAATAAACACAATCATCATTATGATTTATTTTATTTTTAAATTATTTTATTAATTTAAAATTTAAAGAAAAAAAATGTGACTCCAACTTGCATCTTCAATAATATAAATGTGAAAATAAATTATTAGTTCAATCCCATCTCCTATTCACCAATCCATTAGAATTTGAAATTTTGTTTTTACTGTAAACATTTTATAACGTGTCAAACTTTTAAAAAATATATATATATTATATTATAAACTGCAATTCAACAATGTTGTTGACATAGTGAGAGGAAAAACTTTTCATTAGGATTTTTTTTTTTGAGTTTGATTGGTATTTAAATTACTTAATACTGTAAATTTTCTTTTCCCAAGAACAATTGCTACGATTGAGGAAAAAGAAAGAGAGGAATGTGGATGTAAATAGTATTTCAATTTAACTATATTATTATGTTAATCTGTATTTTTCTTCGATGGTAACTGCAATTTTAATATAAAAGTGGAACTTATTTAATAATTTGGGGAAACTTGTAAAATACTTGAAATTCAAAAAAGAATCAACCAGACATTTGATATAATTACCCATAAAGAGTGGGTGCGAAAACAAGATTTATAGATGGCAACAGTGAGTATGAGAAGACAAACTAAACCCCACATAAGATACTGAATCTGATGGGTCCTCGAGATTGATCCAGAAATATATTTGTATTACTCACGCTTTTACTATTAAGATTATATGTTCAACTTATATTATTTTTTCAAGTTCCAAATTAATTGTATAGGGACCGAATCTAGGAATAGGATGAAAATAAGAACTTCTTCATTTTGGATTCTTATGTATTTATTTTCCAGCCTCCATAACATGATTGATTGAGGTCTAATGGAACACATGCAGTCTAAGCTCAATTTATTTTCTTTTTCTTATACATCTGAATCACTTCTCTTCAAGTCACCAAGCACTTCCTACAACTCTTGTCTGTTTACAAACTTTAATCCAGTTATCAATTGAGTCAACAGTCGAAAACTAAAAGTGCTTAAAGTATAGATTAAAAAAAGACGAATTGTAATAAAATACCCTAAGATTTGATCATATTACAATAAATTCGTAAATTTAATCTTAATTACACATTAGTACATTACTGCTAGACGACTCAATAAAAAATAACAATTTGACTAAAAATTTACTTAAAATAATAAAAATATTCCTATTAAAAAAATAATATTAATTATTAAAATTAAAAAAAAAATGGACAATTCACGAATTATAATAAAGTACCCTGGTGCTTGGTCATATTATAATAAAATCGTAAATTTAACTTTAATTACACATTAGTACCCTACTTTTAGTTGACTCCATTAAAAATAATGATTTGACCAAAATTTTTATCTCAAATAACAAAAATACTCCTGATTAAAAAATAAAAAATAATATTAATTATTAAATTTAAAAAAATTAAATAATTAAAAAAATAATTTAAAGGGTGAATTACAATAAAAAATTAATAATTATCTGAAGTACTTAGTTGTACTTTAAGGAAAAATATGATTTTATTGTAATATAATCAAACGTCAAGGTATTCTATTACAATTTGCTCTTAAAAATAAGAAAAAGAAAAAGTGAAGCATATGAAAAAAAAAGAAAAAAAGAAAAAAAAAAGAATGATAACTGCTTCAAAAAATTTGACAAACAATCTCCATAGACATAGTGCTCAAAAACAAGCACAACTTTTTTCGCTCAGCCACCAAACCCATTATTTAAAACACATGGTTGTGGTTGATTAAACTGGTAAACAACAATATGTACAGAGATTACAGAACAATGTAAGCGCCACAAGCAGAAAGAAAATTGACATGCAAAAAGCGAAAAGAATATGGTACAAAGGTAAGTGTACAAATATAGTGCATCTAAACGTGCACGGATGAAATGCTGCTTATGGATGACGCTGTGGCCCCAAACTATGAATGTTTTGAGATATCGTTGATTTTACAAACCATTTTAACTCTGGAGTTGAGATGAATCCGGCTCACTGACTCTTGAGTATCAGCTGAGCATAGTTGGATGCCCAGTCTGGAGCATTCTCTTGAATATATCCATCCCGAAAGAATCTGATGAACTGAGTGATAACAACACACTTTTATGTCAGCAGTTCAATGATAATCTTGAGAAAAATTTCTTAACAAACAGAAATGATAATGGCAACAAAAACTTCTTGATAAGGAAAAAAAGGCAAGGCATCAAGGATGGTTTATCTATCCAAATGACACATTCATAAAATTCTGACCACGTAAATTGATAAAATACCTCGCTATGTCAATCAAGGAGAACCGATAGCTTTTGTTTAGTGGCATACTGGCATGAATAGAAGGCAGCAAAATGGAGACACATCTTTAATATCACTTTCAAACGATATACCATACTGGTTCATTACACTACCATTTGCTTTGTAAAAAACAGTGATAAGAGGAAAAATTCCAAATCTGTCCAAAGGTTGTCAACTCAGACTACCTATAAATATGTCAAGCAATCCATTATACTTCATAACTATATGCCAAGAAGCCATCTACATGAAGAAAAGGACAATTAACAAACATATGCATTGGGAATTTTCCCACTACATTCACTGAACAATCTGTGCATCTCCAATAAGACTGCGGTGTATATTGAAATTCAATTATCACAAAGAAATTAAATTTCTAAAGGCATAAAGAATACTATGCTCTTTTGCCAAAAAGTCTGCCGGATTTCCCTAGCAAAAAGAAGAATATAATTTAGGTAATTAGCAGTTTTAACAAGTTGGAGCAACGAATATAATAGTGCAATGTAAAACTAATGTCTCTGCCATTATATTGCTAAACATAAGTTGGAGTCACGATTATCACAGTGCAAATCTAGCAAGGGCAGTCAGGTGATTAAACTTTGTGCCAGCTAATAATGGTATTTGATCTCACCTGGCTCCATAAACATTGTGCGGCCCAAAAGGAAAGGGGATAAAGAAAGGGCAGTAGGTACGATTCATTAGAACTTCTGTTGTTCATATCATTGCCTCAGAATTTTCTCAGCTAACTAATGTCTCAGACATATACTTCTCCAAAGATGTGTTTCAATTGCATATATTTTTATGTCTCTATCCGATTTCCCTCCACAATGCCAGCACCCATAAATTCTCATCACAAGTTTTGCATACTACCTCAACATACCTTGCTTTGTAGGCGTCAATCTAGCCTAGATAACCCATGAATGTGCATAGAAAAAGATTAGAATAAAACTAGTATACAGATTTAACCAGCATAACAAAACCCCCAACCTTGTTTGGAAAAACAAGTGATTAGAGAGAATTAAAATGTTCTTAAAGCTGATGTTTTACTCTTACTGCCTTTCATCCAGTTTTATTGCTTCACATACAAACAACTTTGAAGAATATAGATACTTCTTCCATCAATTACGTTAAAGTTATAACAACTTTTTCTGCAAAAATATTTAGCAGAAATTCAAGTGAAAATTATTCAATGAGTAATAGAAATTTTCAAGCCCATGCCCTGCAACTTCAAAGTCATCAAGTTGTCAAAACAGTAACATGAAATTCATCCAAACGTAAGCCATTATATCCCACGGAAAGAGGTCAAGGAAATAAAGAAACATCAAAGAAGCAGGACAGCTAAGACATTCAAGAAAGAAAAACTGATGATAATATTACACTATCTGCTTACAAGACACACATGAAAAATAACTAACATAAAGAACCAGTGCAAAATTATAATAAGCATCACTAGAATGAGGCAAACGCAGAGGGAACTGACCTTGGTATGGTTATCTCATAAGGAAAATACATGACATTCTCAGATATGGGGGGAACGTGGTCCTTTTTCTCATTCACAAACTTTATTATTTGAAACAAAACATCACGAAGAGAAGCTTCAAGTGTTGCTCTGCGAATACTTCTCTCCTCAGACGTGCTCTCTTATATTCAAAGAGGAGAAGGGAAAAAGAAATCAGTTTTCCTTATAAGAGAGTAACAAATTAACAGATGTTTAAGTTAAATGTGAAATAGTGATACTACCTCCAGGGTCAACTACAACTTTGGAATGGTGAGACTTGCTAGAGTGTACTTTTGGGAGTTGGATGACATTCAAATTGACGTACCACTGTTCCCAGTATAGGCGTTCAATTTTGTTTGTGAACCACGATGGCTGTTTATTTTTGACTTCATAGAAAGATAAACATATCTGCATTAATAATCCAGATGTTAAAAAAACAAAGCAAAAGTTCTAACACATATAACTGATGAAAGAAAAACTAACTAAAACAGAGCAGAATACAGAAAGTAAACCTTTACTAATGAAATGTAAAATGCGGAAATCTTGTATGAACAAATTCAATTCAACAACATGCACATAATACAACATTCCAAACCTAAAATGCTAGCTTAAACTGCAGTCAAGATGACCTAAATGGGGTGTTTTTTTTTTTTTTTGGAAGGGGGTGGGAACAAAAAATGATAAAGAAGTGATTGTAACTCATTTCAGAACAGAAAGTGAACTCAAGATCCATTACTCACATCAAGTAACTTTTTTGTGTCCATGACAAGAAGAAAGTTTCTAATGAATCCAAGAATTTAAAATGTGTGTCCTTGGCTAAGTACGACGGACAGCTACAGAAAATAACATTCACAACCTTTGCACATTAATGTTCTAGAAAAATAAGTAGAATGCATTAGAACTAGGCATATGCAAATACCATAAAACTAAAAGATGTGACAAATTAGAGTCCTTAGCTGAATAGCAACCTGACTTTTCTTGTTTGGGTGCTTTTCAACCCAACTTATAAATTGCTCGATCTTGTCATCAATTTTCTTTTCAACTTCCACATCCCCACATTGCACCTAGTCAATAACATTGAAATACTGATAACGAAAGAATTTAATGAATTCAAAAGGTATTCAATTTTTTCTGCTCTGCTAGACGAATATCACATACATAACAAAGTCAATCAGAATCACTTACATATGTGATTTCGAAAAGTTCGAGATCAATGTCCTTGGGCCGCACAAGACCTAATGCCCGATGAAACACAATTGTGTGCAATATGCCTGCCACCAATATCACCTTGCCACTTCAATTTCACACACACCAGTTCATATATTCAATCTAGTACGAGCACAGTGATACAATGAACGTGGAACAACCAAAGAACGCAAAGCAAGTGATGCCAAAATTATCAACAACAGATTGGGAATACTAAGTGAAAAATTAAAGAAGTCAATAGTTGCAAAAACATAGTCATGAAAAGATAAGAGCTCAAAATAGTAACTTACAGCGTAAAACTTCGCGTATTTCAAAGTGCTCCACTTCCTGTAAACAAAATTAAACAATAAATTCAATACAAAGTCAAACTGATTGCTATTTTTCTGGTCGAATTGAAAACAGAAAATTTATTTGGATGAATCGATTCCGATTGAGAAGCCGATTGTGATTACCAGTTCTTTGAGTTGGCAAACTTCGCAGTTCATGATCAGAAAGTGAGACGATATAGATCAGTTTTTTTTTTCTTTTTGGATAGAGAGAAGAAGGAAGTTGGTTTTGAAGTGAGAAATTTGAAAATCGGTGGTTGTGGGTCGTGCGGTGGCGGCAAGATATTGGATGGACGGTGACAGAGATAAGAAGGCCGTGTCTGTGACTTGACGACTTGGTGATCTTTCTCCTGATCGGGGTGTTCAACTTGTAATTTAATTAAGTTAAATCAGTTGGGTTTTAGATTAGAACCTCATAAAACTCATAACTGGGGATGAAAACGAGTCGGGTTCGGGTGAATTTTTACTAAATCAGTACTATAACCGCTTCCCGTTTTAATATTCACGCCAGCCTGCATATGTATGAAATTATGCTATGCATACACGAATTTACGAAATTATAAAGAAAAATATTAAAAATAATTAACTATAGCCTAACATGACTCGATAATAATAATTAATAATAAAATAACACCCTATTAGATTAAATAATCCATATATTATTATAAATAACAAAATAAAATACGAATAATTTTAACTCATAAAATACGAATATCATTTTGAGTCTAAATTTCTAATTTTATCTCAAAATGATGTCTTTCAAATTATTGAATGTATTTTTTAAATATATATTCTATTATTTTTAAATTTATTTGGGTTTACAGGTTTGCATGTGAATTTTTTATTTTTTTTACATTTACATCTACACCCGAGTTTTAATTTCAATATCCACACCAGTCATGAACCCTATTAGTAAAATCAATATTCACTCATCGCGAGTGAACATCTGTGAGTACACACATCTCGGGTGAAATTGTTATTTGTATCTTAACTAAATTTACATGTTTGTCCTTATTACTGGACCTTGCACCATTCTTTCTGCCATATTTTGACAATAATATGAAAAGAAAAAATTGACACCAATTAAGTTAGCGATTAGCGATTTATCAATACCCCCACCTACAATCAAAAGAATCTACTGTTATAATCGGAAAATATTTATTAAAAGATAGCTACTCTTACAATTGAAAGATATTTACTCACATATACAATTAAATATACAAAATGACCCTTACAATTTTCGTCGTAAACGTAAAAATGACAGTGTACACCCCTCAACTAAAAGTAAATGTAAAATTTATTTATTTTTACTACAAAAGTATATGATAAATTGAAAATTACTTTAACAAAAAAATTTGCTAGAGAAGTTTATGATAAACTGAAAATTTCATTTAACAAAATTGTTTACAAGATTTTTTTTTTAATCTTAAAAATATAGCTTAGTTAATTAATTATGTCATGTTTGTTACATGGGTTTGGGTTAATTTTTCTTCCAAACCCATGTTTGGTGCAACCAGATGGGTTTACTTAAAATTAATTTATTCTCATTTTAACCCATGACAATGGGATAAATGAAACCCATTCATCAGATGGGTTAAAAAATATCATAGTCTTCCTTCACAATTTTAACCTGCCTCTGCTCTCCCTTCTCAATTGTGACACGATTCTGCATCTTCCTTTACCAAAGTAATTGAAGGTGAGTAAATTTTTTCAACACTTCTTCTGGGTTTCCATCTTCTTCTTCTAATTATATTTCTTCTTTTCTTTTTAGTTCTTTTTGGATTTTTTGCTCTACTGTTGAAAGCAATAATCTGGTAAAAGCCCTAGATTTCTATTTTATCTTCTAATTACTAATGAATGAGTTTGTTTTCTAATTTTGTTTATGTAAGAGTTAAATTTTATATGATTCTTTTTTGTTTATGAATGAGTCTTTTGCTCTAGTGTTAAAGTAAATAATCGGGTAAAAGCAATGGATTTTTTGTCTGCTAATTTTATTTTCTAAATTTAACTCTTGAAATTTTGTGGTTCCATATGTACAAGCCTTTACAAAAGAATTGCATTTTACACAATTGTTATATTCCTTTGCTCTTAGACTTGAAGAACTAGTATAAAAATAGGAAAGGAAAACCATCAATGAAGTATGCACGTTTATTTTAGTTCAACGCTCCATGAATCAGATTTTTTTCTTCTGTTGTTATCATAAATGCCAATAATAGAATGGCCAAATCATTCCCCAAGAATAACGCAAAGAATGTTGCACATGATTTACTGGATGTGGAACAACAATCCCATATGATTTACTGAATTTTCCATAATCGAAAACAAGACTAGCTATATATTATTCCAACTCTCCAATGTTGCATATATCTAAGATTGACTAGAATGCCATGAACTATGAGATAAATCTAATCTAATGCATAGGTTAACAATCAGTGTAGCAGCTAGTACCAGGTTAGGGTGAAATCAAGTTTTGATTTGAAGTTTTTGGGCTTCTGTATTTGGCAGTTTTAAGTGGTCATGAATCAAAACTAAAACAAGTTGAAACTTTTCTATGCATGTGACTTAAGAGACAATATTATAATTGGTTCAAAAGTAAAAAAAAAGCATATGCAGAGACACAACACACCCATCTAGTTTTTAAGTGATGTGTTTGTTTATGGGTACTAATTATATATAACTTCATTTGACCAACTTTGAAAAGTGATTATAAGAAAACTTAGAGAATGAATGATTTTTTGTGGTTCTACAATCTATTACACGTTGCTTCTCCTTCTCACTTCAATTAAACCTCACATTGTTTGTAAACTAATTTTTAAGTTTGAATAAGATTTATAATTTACCTTCTAATTACTACTTTTGGTCTTTAATTTAAATTTTATATGTGGGTACTTATTAAAAAAGTTTATGAGATGATATATGCATATTTTAATTGAAGTAATTTTGTTCTTATTAGAATGAATGACAAATGTTTATTCTTTTCATAAACTAGTTATGGATGGCATGGATGAAGAAGATATTATTTGGTTCTTAGTTGTGCAACTATTACATTTTCAAAGAATGTATCTGCTTGCAATGAGTTCAATTATGCATCACATGGCAGCGTATTAATATAATAGACAATCTTTGAGTAACTGTACATTCGTCAACCATACAACTCGTCTTGAGTTTATAAATAGTATAATTAGCAACAATGATACAAACTGTATTAATCAGTTAAGGATGGACAGAAGAACTTTTACCATATTATGTGAACTCCTTCGTAACACTAGGAGATTGAAGACTAATGGTTTGATTTCCGTTGAGGAACAAGTATGCATATTCTTACATGTACTTGCCCACTATGTTAAAAACCAAACCATTCAAATAGGTTTCGTCGATCCGGAGAGACAATTAGTTGATACTTTAATTCAGTTTTATGTGCAGTTTTACAACTATACAATAATTTATTAGTTTCACCAACTCCTGTGCCTGAAAAGTGCACTGATGAGAGATGGAAATGGTTTAAGGTTAGTAATACATATAACTATAAACTAATTTTAGTTTATGTTCCCATCATATATTGCCCTTACATTATAGTTTTTTTTTTATAGAATTGTTTGGGGGCTATGAATGGGAAATACATTAAAGTGCATGTACTTGAAGTTGACAAACCACGATTTAGAACAAAAAAATGTGAAATTGCAATGAATGTATTAGGTGCTTGTTCTTAGGATATGATGTTCACATTTGTTTTCCCAGGATGAGAAGATTTAGCTTCAGATTCTAGAGTACTTTGAAATGCATTATCTAAATGTTGGCACCATTTCTTACCGGAAATGGAGCCTCATTCCTCCGTGCTTTTGTCCAGTTTAGGGCAATTATAGGAGGTATTTGATGGTTTTATTGAGTGTGCAGGTTTGCTAGGTTCCGTTGGTGATTTCAATTGATCTCAGCCAAAAACGCGTCTTGAACGTCTATGCGATGCTTGACGCAGTTCGAAGGATGTGTTTCAGCTCTTCCAGAGAAGACTCGTGAGTTGGGGTCGCGACTTGCTCGCGACTTTTCCAACTCGCGAGGGCAAAATTCCAGCAATCAGACCGAGACACACGCGACTTGCCTCGCGAGTTGGGCAAGTCGCGATGACCATTAGCGCAACAACAGACCGAGACACACGCGACTTGACTCGCGAGTTGGTCAAGTCGCGATGACTATCAGAGCAGCAAGAGACCGAGACATACGTGACTTGACTCGCGACTTGGTCAAGTTGCGAAGGCAAAATTCCTAGACTAGGCCGAGGCACACGCGAGTTGACTCGCGACTTGGCCCGCGAGTTGCCAAGTCGCGAGTGATGTGTAAAATTGCAGCCCTAGTTGTCAGTATAAAAGGAAACGGGATTTTGAGGAGAGAGGGATGGAGAACTATCAGAAAACAGAAGAGAGAGAGAAAGAAGAAGGAAGAAGAAGGAGAAGAAGGTCTAGGAGACTAGCCATCGGATCGACTCATCGGACGACTTCAATCAATCGTAGGAGTTGGATTTGCATACGGAGAAACTCAATCAAATCGGGTTCAGACGAGAGTCCAGCCGTTTAGAGTTTTTCTATTACAATCTTTTCCTTAGTCTTTTGTTATTGATGTTACTCTTGATAAAACTTAATATGTATTTTTATTTCCTAGTTGTGAGCTAATTCCCTATACTAGGGATGATGATGTATCTTACTATGAATTATGATTGAGATACATGCTTGGGTGAATTAAGTTATTTAATTGAGTATTGAGTTAATGCTTTATTGATTGTATAGTGCTTGATCACCAATATTCAATATCTTGTTATTGTGGGTTAAGTATCGAGAGGAGACGTTCACAACGTGTTCAATAAATCAACACCATAACTTAGGAACCAAATAGAGATATATTGGTGTGAGTTATGTGCTTAAATATGTTTCCATGTTTATTGCATTCTCATATATTTAACTGTCATCGAGAGATAGGGTATTAGTATATGTTGAATAGGTTCGATTTACCTTGAGAGAGGACTTCGGATAAATATATAACATAATCATCAATTGTTGACTTGAATATCCAGGCATAGTTATTTCACATCATAAGGATTAGTTGATGAAATCGGATTCCCTAATTCCATTTACTTCTGATAAGAATTACATAGTAGTTTATATTTTCTAGTTTTATAGCTGCTTACAAGTTACTCATCACATACCTTGAATTAGTATTCTAGATAGCATTAAGCGTGGTTATTGTCAGTATTCAATTATCAATCGTCCTCGTGGGAACGATAATCAGAACTCACCATTCTATATTACTTGTGCCGACCCTGTATACTTGCGGGTACACAAAAGGCATAACAAATTTTTGGCGCCGTTGCCGGGGACGGTTTAGTCATAATTGTTATTGATACTGACCTAGTTTAGTACTAATCTGGAAAATTTTCTTTCTTTTTGTTCTATATCTACTTTTCACAATGTTTTCTTACTTGTTTGGTTCTTTGTTTTTGCAGGTAGTTCTATATGTGTATGAGACGTACAAGACGCACTAACTTAGAGCCTCTTGAAGACTTTGACCCAGAGATCGAACAAACGCTGATTCAGAGAGTAAGACAAGCAAGACAGCAAGTTACCATGGAGGATCAGCTGCAGCAACAAGAAAATTCGGAAAACGCCAAGGCGTTACGTGACTATGCTATTCCTACCATGGTGGGAAATCAGTCGAGCATTCGACGACCTCCAGTTGCAGCCAATAATTTTGAGATCAAGCCGGAAATCATCCAGATGATTCAGAACACTGTTCAGTTTGGGGGTATGCCGAACGATGATCCTAACAGCCATCTGAAGCGATTTCTGGAGATTTGCGACACTTTCAAGCAGAACAGGGTGTCCGATGATGCGATTTGGCTGCGAATATTTCCTTTTTATTGAAGGATAGAGCTAAGTTATAGTTGAATTCAATGCCGCCGAATACTTTCACAATTTGGGAAGGACTGGCTTAAGCTTTCCTTACTAAGTATTTTCCACCAAGAAGAACAGCGAAGCTGCGAAATGATATCATTCAGTTTGGGCAATTTGAGACAGAGTCGTTGTATGATGCATGAGAAAGATACAAAGAGTCGATGAGGAGGTGCCCACACTACGGTTTACCTGATTGACTTGTCGTGCAGACATTTTATAATGGTCTTACACCACAAAACCGTAGCATATTAGATGCAGCTGCTAGTGGTGCTTTGATGAGCAAGCCACCAAAGATTGCTCGTGCTTTAATTGAAGAGATGGCCACAAACAGCTATCAGTGGGCCAACAAGAGAGCAGTTCCAAGAAAAGTAGGAGGGCCAGCGACAGCTTTTGAAGTTGACGAGATTACATCACTTAAAGCACAAGTGGCTTCTTTGGCAAGTCAGATTAACAAATGGAATGTAAACTCTATCCAGTTAGCTACTTCAGGATGTGACATGTGTGGAGGACCGCACATCAGTACAGAGTGCATGATAGGTAACTCTTTTGTAGGTGGTAGTAGTGCGGAGCAGGTACAGTACGTACAGAACTTCAATAAGCCATACAACAATCTTTACTCGAACACCTACAACCCTGGCTGGAGAAATCACCGGAATTTTGCATGGAGCAATCAGCAGCAGAACAGCAATGCGAAGTCTATTCCGCCTGGTTTTCAGAATTAGAAAAATTTTCAAGGGAAACAAGTGTCCAATCAGCAAGAGAGGAAACCAGCCTTGGAAGATATGTTGGTCAAATTCATGGCTAAGATTGATTCCAAGATGGATAATCAAGACGCTGCAATGAAGAAGTTGGATGCAAAGATTGATCATGTATCACAGCAGAATTAAGCTGCCATTCAGAAACTCGAAGTACAGATTGGTCGGATAGCCAGAGAGACACATAGTAGAGTTCAAGGTACCTTGCCTAGCAACACTGAAGTTAATCCCAAAGAACAATATAAGGCAATTACTTTGAGGAGTGGGAAACAAGTTGATAACACAGTAGGAAGAGATCTCTCACAAAGCAAGATTGAAAAGACAGAAGCAGGAGTTGAGTCATCATCCGCTCTATCAGTTCATCATAAAGATAAGAGTGATGAATCACTTTCGCCGGTCCAAGAAGTCAAGGCTTATGTGCCACCTGTACCTTTCCCTCAACGGCTGCAGAAGTACAAAGATAAGAAAAATTTTGCTAAGTTTCTTGAAATATTTAAGAAACTTCACATAAATATTTCTTTTGCAGAGGCCTTAGCTCAGATGCCAACATATATGAAGTTCTTGAAAGAGATTCTATTAAAGAAAAGAAGACTTGAAGATCATGAAACTGTAGCCTTGACTGAAGAGTGCAGCGCCATTATTCAGAATAAGTTACCTCAGAAACTAAAAGATCCAGGGAGTTTTACTATTTCTTGCACTATAGGAAATTCTGAATTTGTTAAAGCACTATGTGATTTAGGCGCTAGCATTAATTTGATGCCTTTTTCTGTTTTCAGGAAGCTAGGATTGGGCGAGGTGAAACCTACAAGTGTGACACTCCAGTTAGCAGATCGTTCTGTTAAATATCCATATAGAGTAATTGAAGATGTGCTAGTCAAGGTTGACAAGTTTTATTTCCCGGTGGATTTCATCGTGCTTGAAATGGAGGAAGATGTAGATATTCCTCTTATCTAGGGGCGACCATTCTTAGCCACCAGAGGTGCATTAATAGATGTACAGCAAGGGAAACTGACATTGCGAGTAGGTAGTGAAGAAGCGATGTTCAATGTATTTAAGGCCACTAAATTTGCAACTACCGCAGACACAAGCTTTCGAATTGATGCAGTCGACTCCTTAGTTGAAGAGGTTTTCCATGAAAGCAATCCTGAAGAGCCACTGGAAGCTTGTTTGACTCACGGAGAGACAAAAGAAGCAGAAAATAACAGCATAGCTGAGTATGCATTCCGCTTTGATTCAGCAAACCTTATGCCAGCCGAGGGCAAGAGATATTTTGAAGAGTTGGGCCAGGGGAAGTGATAATGTCATATTTTGCATGATTTTGCGACCTTATTATTTATCGTTTTTGCTCGATTCATAAGAAAAATAGGACGTTTTGATGTGTTTATTTAGTATGCAGGTGATATTCGATGATCGATGATGTTTTGGATGATTTCGGATTAATAGCCCATAAAATCAAGTTGAAGAGCAAGTCTAGTAGGCGCTACCAAGAGGCACTACCTCAGGTAACGCTCTTAGGTAGCACCTTTTGGTGGAAAATTCGCCCATCAGGTGGCGCTACTAAGAGGCGCTACCTGAGCTAGCGCTTTTCTTCTCCATCAGGTGGCGCTACCAAGAAGCGCTACCTCAGGTAGCGCCCCTAGGTAGCACTTTTCTACTCGTAGCTTTTTCCATCAAAAAGTGCTACTAAGAAGCGCTACCTCAGGTAGCACTTTTTGATGCACGAATTCAGAACATCTTTTCCTTCTCAAACTCTCATAGGGAAAGCTATATCCTTCTCAAATTCTTCATTGGGAAAGCTATAAATAGAGACTCAATCAATAAGAAAATGGGGTTGAAAATTCGAGGGTTTGGAAGCAACATCTTCATTCCGCATCGCATTCGTCATCAATTTCGCATCACCTCGGAAAGCAATCGATTGGGAATCAACGAAGTTTTTCTAAAATTTCTTCTCCTTTACTTTTCCGTTGTAATTAGTTATGCTAGGATTTAAGAACATTATTGCTTTATTCTTTTATTCAAGCATGAACTAATTTTCCATAGTTAGGATTGATGATGGATCTTGGTTTATTAATTATTGAATACAATTGAGGTTTTCTATTTAGATTTGTTATTGATGTGTTGAATAGATATTATTGAGTTTATTGCTTTCTATTGTGTCTGATCATCATTTAGAATTATTATAGGTGGTTGGGTTATGAACCGAGAGGAGACGCCCGCCACGTGCTCGTATTAATGTCTATCATATACTAAATTACATAGAGATATAGTAATTGGTTTGTGTTGCTTGTTTTGTGTTTATTTATTCTTAATGTGTTCTCGCGCACTCAGTAATCATCGAGAGATAGGGTATTGGTGTGCGATGGAATAATTCTGGTAATACTCGATAGAGATTATTGGTTAATTTAGTTTAAGCACGCATTCAACCATCGGTAATACAATTTAGATAGTAACTCATGAGTGTTTGATAATAATAACCAACTAAAATCGGATATCCTAACGCCTCAATTCCCTTGAATTTGAATCATTGTTTTTTTTTTATTGTTTTTAATTAATTTGCAATTTCTAAAACATTGTTATTCCAAATAGAATTAGATTGAGTTAATTTTGGTAATTGATATTCATTATCCTTGTGGGAACGATACTCTACTCACTCTTTATTACTTGTGTTGATCTCGTACACTTGCGAGTTGCATAAAATCACGCATCAGGAAGCTTAAGATACACCATCAATCGAAAAGTCTCCTCAATTCGAGTTGAAGCAACTACCAGAGCATTTGAGGTATACGTATTTGAGGGAATCTAACTCCCTCCCAGTTATTATTTCAGCGACCTTAAATGAGACAGAAGAAGAGAAGCTCTTGAGAGTGCTGCGACAGCACAAGACAGCATTGGGGTGGACCATCTCCGACATAAAGGGAATCAGCCCTACCATGTGCATGCACAAGATTCTGATGGAGGATAACTTCAAGCATTCGATAGAACATCAACGAAGGCTGAATCTAATTATGAAAGAGGTAGTCTAAGAAGAGGTACTTAAATTGTTAGATGCATGAATCATATATCCCATATCAGACAGTTCATGGGTGAGTTCGGTGCAAGTAGTGCCAAAGAAAGGGGGAATCACGGTTGTAAAGAATGATAACAACGAATTAATTCCCACCAGAACAGTTACAGGTTGGAGGGTCTGCATCGATTACAGGAAGCTGAACACTACAACAAGAAAAGATCACTTGCCGCTTCCCTTTATTGATCAAATGTTAGAAAGGTTGGCAGGGCACACATATTATTGTTTCCTAAATGGCTACTCAGGATACAATCACCTATTGCATTTGAAGATCAAGAGAAAACAACATTCACCTGCCTTTATGGGACTTTTGCCTACAGGAGGATGCCTTTTGGTTTATGTAATGCACCAACGACCTTTCAGCGATGTATGATGGCTATTTTTTCTGATATGGTTGAGCGATTCATAGAGATCTTCATTGATAACTTTTCTGTGCTTGGTTCGTCTTTTGATGCATGTTTGGCCAATTTGGCCTTAGTGCTTAAAAGATGTGAAGAGACGAATCTGGTGCTCAATTGGGAAAAATGTCACTTTATGGTGAAGGAAGGCATTGTCTTGGGTCACAGAATTTCGTCAGCTGGCATTGAGGTGGATAGGGCAAAGATTGAAGTTATTGAAAAGCTACCACCACCTACATTTGTGAGAGGAGTTCGCAGTTTTCTAGGCCACGCCGGTTTCTATCGTCGGTTCATCAAAGACTTCTCCAACTTCTCCAAGATTATCAAGCCTCACTTCTGCACCGATCATCACAGCGCCTAATTGGGATCTACCATTTGAGTTAATGTGTGATGCAAGTAACTATGCTGTGGGAGCAGTGTTGGGTCAGAGAATTGAAAAACGACTTCATGTTATCTATTATGCGAGCCGTACCTTGACAGATGCTCAAATCAACTATGCCACCACAGAAAAGGAACTGTTGGCTATTATGTTTGCCTTCGAGAAATTCCAGTCATATTTGGTTGGGGCCAAAGTGATTGTGTATACTGATCACTCAGCAATCAAATATCTCATGTCGAAGAAAGATGCCAAACCAAGACTCATTCGATGGGTTTTGCTACTTCAAGAATTCGACCTGGAGATCAAAGATAAGAAGGGAATAGAAAACCTCGTGGCAGACCATCTATCTGGCCTAGAACGTGACTGCAATGAAGAAAAGTTAAGTATTCCCATTGATGATTCGTTCCCTAATGAATAACTCTTTGTTTTGCAGGCTTTAATGACCCCATGGTATGCTGATTTTGTGAACTACTTGGTGAGCGAGATCATACCTTTAGATTTGACCTACCATCAGCGGAGGAAGTTTTTCGCCGATGTGAAGTACTACATGTGTGAGGAACCATACTTGTTCAAGTCTTGTTCTGATGGTATAATCAGGAGATGTGTATCAGAAACGAAAATCAGAGATATTCTTTTGCATTGCCACAGTTTGGAGTGAGGAGGGCACTTCAGTGCTTCGAAGACAGCCGCGAAAGTTCTTCAGTTGGGCTTCTACTGGCCATCAATATTTTAGGACGCCCGGTGCTTTGTCGACTCATGTGATAGGTGTCAGAGGACAGGCAATATCAGCCGCCGGAACTAAATGCCTCTAAATCCCATCCTGGAGGTCGAGCTGTTTGACTTATGGGGGGTTGATTTCATGGGACCATTCCCCATGTCTTTCAACAACCAGTACATTCTGGTAGCGGTGGATTATGTCTTTAAATGGGTGGTAGCCATAGCCACTCCGACAAATGATGCGAAGGTAGTGCTGAATTTTTTCAAGAAAAATATTTTTTGCTGGTTTGGAACACCGCGGGCAGTCATCAGTGATGGAGGTTCACACTTCTACAACCGACAATTTGAAGCTCTACTCAAAAGGTATGGAGTTACTCACCGCATCACCACACCGTACCACCCTCAGACAAGTGGGCAGGTGGAAATATTAAATAGGGAGATCAAGCAAATCCTGGAGAAAACGGTGAGTAGTTCCAGAAAAGATTGGTCGGTCCGGCTAGATGATGCATTATGGGCCTATCAGACAGCTTTCAAAACTCCTATTGGGATGTCTCCCTATGGGTTGGTTTATGGGAAATCATATTATCTCCCGGTAGAACTTCAGCACAACGTATATTGGGCAGTCAAGGCGTTTAATTTTGACATGCAACTGGCAGGTGAGAAGAGTTTATTGTGTGGTGAGAATTTGAGGTGGGGCAGAAAGTTCTTCTTTTCAACTCTCGCCTGCGGCTCTTTCCAGGAAAGTTGAAGTCACGATGGTCCGGGTCACTTGAGATCGTGAAAGTGTACCCGTATGGGGTTGTGGATATCAAGAACATGAGTGGAGAGTCGTTTAAAGTCAATGGGCAACGATTGAAGCTATACATCGAGGGAGCTGCCGTGCCACCCAAAACCTCGGTGGCATTGCTCAACTCTACGTGATAGGGCATACAGTCGAGCTATGACTATAAACAAGCGCTTCTTGGGAGGCAACCCAAGTTCTTCGAATTTTAATTCTTTTGAATTTGGTTTACATCTTTTGTTTTGTTTGTTTTTCATTTTGTGTGATTTGTTTATAGAGTTCCGTTGTTTAAGAGTTATAAATAAGTATTTTGATGTAGATGTGTTTTTACACAGGTAGCAATGAGAAGTGGAGAAAAATCTAGGTATAAAGGAGGAACAAACAGAGACTCGCGACTTGCGAAGTCGCGAGCAACTTGCAACCAAACTCGCGTGTGTCTTGGAAAATTTCTGGGTATTGGCCTTTGCGACTTGCCAAGTCGCGGGTAAGTCGCGACAAACCCTAAATGGTTAGTGAAACGGTGCGTTTTATGTCAAACCCAGAAAAATTGGCCTTCGCGACTTGAGTCGCGACTTGCCAAGTTACGACCCAAGTCGCGACTGTGTTTAAATAGTGAAACCTGAGCTTAGGCGCCGTACAAGGTAAAATCTCAACCTCTTGCACTTTGAAAAATTCTCTCAAATCTTCTCTAGGCCGGTTCACCTTCTTTTACTTCCTCTTGGTTTTTCATGCACACAGATTATCCAATGTCGCAGCAGGGTGAGTCATCACGGGCGGGTAGTCAGCGGAGTCACAAACAACCGCTCCGAGTTAATCCCGACTTCAAAGAATGCAATCGCATGTTCCATAAACGGGTGTTATATTTAGAGCGAGGTATCGATGTTGCATCCATGGACGGGACAGTGATACCAGCTGTGATCGCAGGTAGGCAGTGGGAATGCTATGTGCAGCATCCCAATAATGCCAGCGAGAAGTTAGTTAAGGCGTTTTATGCCTCAATGATCCCTGAAGATTTCTTCGCATACGGGACTGTACTGGTATAGGGGCATCCAGTGACACTAACTCCAGAGATAGTGAACAATTTTTTTTCACTTGCAGAATTTTTCTGAACCAGTAGGCTGCTGGGTTAACCATGAATTTTTCCAGCCACATAACTGGGACTTGGCGGGATCATTGCGAGCAGATGAAGCCTACCGAAGTTGGGTGTTTCAGGATCAGGAGCTGCTTTACTCTGAGCTAAAGGCTGATATGGCGTGGTGGCATATTTTCTGCTGTCATTCTCTCATACCCAAATTACATCGGACTACACTTACTTTGCCCGTGGCCAAGACTCTATTCAGCATTCAGCAGGGGTTGCCATTAGACATCGGGCAAATTATCATCAGTAAAATTCACTATTCAGCGACCCTGGCCAAGGGAGTCCTTCCGTTTCCCTGCTTGATCACACGTTTCTATGAGATGGCAGGAATTAATGTGAGTGCTGTGGGAGGTCAGATGCACTCTCCGCAGGTCCCTCTTGGTTACAATACTTATAATCGATTGGTCAAGGCGAGGACTGTGATTCCAGACGCCCAGGGATCTGATGAGGAGAGGGAGCATGAGCAGGATCTAGGCCAACAAGGGGCCGTACCTATGGATGACGAGCAACACCAAGCCCCACCTACGCATGACGATCGCTTCTTGGCAGCCATAGCAGCGATGCAAGCTTCCTTCGAAGGGCGTTTGGACCTTATGGAGGCCGGGATTAGCTCCCGCTTGGACGTCATGGAAGAAAACATGATAGGTTTGGGACGCCGGATGACTACCATGGGGAACAAAATTGACAAAATCGAAACCATCGCCATTCAGCAGTTCTCTCGCAGGCGCTCCAGAACTCCACCGCCACCGTTCAGCCGATAGGACATTAGGTTTGTTATCGTTCTTTTCTTTATTTCTCATTTTGTTTTGTATTGGTTGTCTCATGTGTTTTTATTTAGACTGGAGTTATGTTTTTTTTTTGTTTTGTTGTGCTCCACTTCTACGCTAATGTCAACATTGAGGACAATGTTGAACTTAAGTTTGGGGGGTGGTTTTGTTTGGTTGATGTGTTTTGTGTGTTTTCGATATTTTATTTAGACTTGTGTGTTAAGTTATAAAAAAAAAACAACTTGAACATCGTTGAACCTCATCGTTGCCATGCATGTACTTTCCGTTAGGAATCTGTTGCTAGTTTCTGCAAGAAAAATTGAATTGTTAGGTACCACTCAGGATTTTTGACTGCTTTGTACCATGTTTTGTTACATTCGATGTGTCTTGTTCGAAAAGCATGCGTAGACCAGCCAACCAGGATTAATAGTGAAGACTGCCTGGTAAGCGATTTGAGCCATTAACGTTTTGTCTGAGCGCAGGTTTTCTTGTTCTAATCTGATACACTCTTCTTGATTTTTTTGTCATATTTAGATTGATCTCTATAGGTTTTGTTTTAGATACGACTGAACTTATTTATATGAATATCACGTGCGTGCATTGCTGTCGATTTGGTTGATTCTTGAGAAAGAATATAGGCTATGTGTTTTATTAACCAGTAAAAAGGCTTTTTCCCTACCATGTTGCATGTTCCATTAGCCCATTTGAAACCAAACATGCTAATCATTTCCAAAGTTACCAAAACGAAAACATATCCAAGCCTGATTGATAAAAAGCCTTACCCGTTGAGCTTGGGATTGACTAGAGATGTGTTATTGATAGAAAAGGAGTTCTTTGAAAAAAATGTAGATGGGGAAAATAAAAGGGATTCCCATAAGTTATTTAAAATAAATAAATGAATAAATAAATAAATATATATATATATATATATATAAAATAAAAAAAATAATATTTTTCTTGTTTGAGATTGTTGTGAAGAGAAGAAAGAAAGAACTAGTAGAAAAAGCAAAAGAGGGGTTCATATAGAGAATTGATGGGCGTAAAAAGATTTGTAAAAGATGGATTAAGTCAAGAAATCTCTATAATAATGATCCTAAGGTCTTGTTAGACCCTAAAAATTCTGTTCTTTCCGTAACCCTCACCTTTGGCCCCATTACAACCAATTAAAAGACCTACTGATCGCTTGATGATTCCAATCCGATAGTTATGCATGCATGGTGAATTTTGTGGTTCTTAGTATCTGAATCCGTTCGTGAGATCTTTTGCTTAATCTGAGCGTCATTCTATTACTTAGGTCTTATGCAAATTTCATTTTGAATATCTTTTGTGCTTAAACTCCACTTCGCATATTTTATTGAGAGTGTTGCCTAGGATCTGAGCGACTCGAGTGAAATCACTTGAGAGGTTAGAGTCGAGGCAAATTATATCCTAGTAGTTGGTTTAATTTTGTGCTTTCATTTAAGGCTCATAGAATGTTACTTGTGCGTGGCATGAAGTATAAAATTTCATGAGTGGATGCTTGCAACTCAGTTCTATTGCGGGTGCGAATAACTGTTCTTGACATGGGTATATGTTTAGCATGATTTTGTTTCTGTGATGTTCAAGTTATGTATTTGTGGGTAACACCACTGGTAAACCCTCACGAGACTATAATTCGTCCACTAGGGACACCTAGGGGTTTAAAGGCTTGTGGCACATGCTAAGTGTAGATTTGCAAACCCTATGTGTTTGTGTTAACATTTTTCCTGTTTTGATTTTCGTGTGTTAGTCGTTTTGCTTTCTCTTCTCCTATCTTTGCTCGAGGACGAGCAAAAGCCAAGTTTGGGGGTGTTTGTTGGCACCATTTCTTGCTGGAAATGGAGCCTCATTCCTCCGTGCTTTTGTCCAGTTTAGAGCAATTATGGGAGGTATTTGATGGTTTTTTTGAGTTTGCAGGTTTGCTAGGTTTCGTTGGTGATTTCAGTTGATCTCAGCCAAAAATGCGTCTTGAACGTCTATGCGATGCTTGACGCAGTTCGAAGGATGTGTTTCAGCTTTTCCAGAGAAGACTCGAGAGTTGGGGTCGCGACTTGCTCGTGACTTTTCCAACTCGCGAGGGCAAAATTCCAGCAATCAGACCGAGACACACGCAACTTGCCTCACGACTTACTCGCGAGTTGGGCAAGTTGCGATGACTACCAGTGCAACAACAGACCGAGACACACGCGACTTGCTTACGAGTTGGTCAGGTTGCGATGACCATCAAAGCAGCAAGGGACCGAGACACACGCGACTTGACTCGCGACTTGGTCAAGTCGCAAAGGAAAAATTCCCAGACTAGGTCGAGGCACATGCGAGTTGACTCGCGACTTGGCCCGCGAGTTGCCAAGTCGCGAGTGACGTGTAAAATTGCAACCTTAGTTGTCAGTATAAAAGGAAATGGGATTTTGAGGAGAGAGGGAGAGAGAACTATCAGAAAACAGAAGAGAGAGAGAGAAAGAAGAAGGAAGAAGAAGATAGAAGAAGGTCTAGGAGACTAGCCATCGGATCGACTCATTGGACGACTTCAATCAATCGTAGGAGTTGGATTTGCGCACGGAGAAACTCAATCAAACCGGGTTCAGATGAGAGTCCAGCCGTTTAGAGTTTTTCTATCACAATCTTTTCCTTAGTCTTTTGTTATTGATGTTACTCTTGATAAAACTTAACATGTATTTTTATTTCCTAGTTATGAACTAATTCCCTATACTAGGGATGATGATGGATCTTACTATGAATTATGATTGAGATTAATACATGCTTGGGTGAATTAAGTTATTTAATTGAGTGTTGAGTTAATGCTTTATTGATTGTGCATTGCTTGATCACCAATATTCAATATTTTGTTGTTGTTGGTTAAGTACCGAGAGGAGACGCTCACAACTTGTTCAATAAATTAACACCATAACTTAGGAACCAAATAAAGATATATTGGTGTGAGTTATGTGATTAAATATGTTTTCGTGTTTATTGCATTCTCATATATTTAACAGTCATCGAGAGATAGGGTATTAGTATATGTTGAATAGGTTCGATTTACCTTGAGAGAGGACTTCGGATAAATATATAACATGATCATCAATTGTTGACTTGAACATCCAGGCATAGTTATTTCACATCATAAGGATTAGTTGGTGAAATCGGATTCCCTAGTTCCATTTACTTCTGATAAGAATTACATAGTAGTTTATATTTTCTAGTTTTATAGTTGCTTAGGTTACAAGTTACTCATCACAGACCTTGAATTAGTATTCTAGATAGTATTAAGCGTGGTTATTGTCAGTATTCAATTATCAATCGTCCTCGTGGGAACGATAATCAGAACTCACCATTCTATATTACTTGTACCGACCCCGTATACTTGCGGGTACACAAAAGGCGTAACACTAAACCAACTGGGTTGAAAGTTCCTACTAGTAAGCATTAATAAGTGGTTACTATAAGGACATATGCATACAAATAGTTATATATGTATATTTTTTAATTTTTTTTTTAAACTTTTGTGACCATTAGGTTTTTATTATCTTATGGATGGTGGGTACTCAAATGGTGAAGGATTTGTAGCACCATATAGAGGAACACAATATCATTTATCTGAATGGAGAGTGGTTGTGCCCCTGTTAATCATGAAAAATATTTTAACATGAAGCATTCATCAGCACGAAATATAATTGAACGTTGGGCAATTTTACGGAGCCCATCTTTTTATCCTATCAAAACACAATGTAAAATCATAGTTGCATGTTGTCTTCTGCATAATCTTATTAGACGAGAAATGTCAATTGATCCAATAGAGCAAGAGCTAAATGAAGTCAATGAGGATGAAAGGGATAATGATGTCAATGGGCAAGTGTCTTCATCCACACAATGGACATCATGGAGAGATAACTTAGCACAACAAATGTTTAATGGATGGAAAGGAAATCAATCTACTTAATCTTGATTTGCAAATATTTTTGTACTTAGATTTTTATCTGTGATTTAGGGATTTTATGTATTTGTATAACATTTACTAATGCACTATCTTTTTCTATATCTTCTTATTAAATATTGTTTAATCAAATTAGTTTGTTGTTTTAATATAGATTTTTTATTGAAAGATTACATAACTATATTTAAATGAACATATTATTTATGGAGTCTAATATTAATACATTATATTTAGTTGTTGGTTATTTTATTTTAACTTTGTTTAATTATAACTTATTTATAATATAATAGTTTGGTTACATCTGTTTTATGATTATATATGTGTAGGAATGGATGTTGGAGGTTCTAACCAACCAAATGAGCATGAAAAAAGAGCAAGTAGACGTGTGTGGACAAAAGAAGAAGAAGAAGCATTATTAGGTATCATGGACGAAATTATAGGAAATGGAGGTTGTGCAGATTGTGGTTCCTTTAAAGCTGGAACATTTAAAATTATGGAAGTGCGATTATCAAATATTCTACCAAATTGTGGTTTGAGAGCTAGCCCTCACATTGAGTCGAAGGTGAAGAGTTAGAAGAAATATTATGGAGTGATATATGACATGAAAAATACCAGCGGTTTTGGTTGGAGCCATGAAAGACAGTGCATTGAAGTTGATAGTAATGAAACATGGAATTCATATGTATAGGTGATGCTTACTTTTTAAAAATTTTAATTTTTTGACATAATTTAACATCTATACGAGGTATTTATTTTTTTTCTTTTGGCAGCACCATAAACAAGTAAAAGGATGGAGAGATAAACCTTTTCCACTGTATGAAAGGTTGGAATATATATTTGGAAAAAACCGCGCTACTGGAAAAATAATATATACTCCAGAAAATTTAGCAACAGATGTGGATGTGGATGAAAACTCTGAAAATGATATTGAGATGCTTGGAAACTTTTCTCCTATGTCAGTTAATCAAACAGATTCTACCCAACCAATGAATTAAGCTTCATCTCAACCCTTAAGCAAGAAAAGATTTAGATCTGGGGATCCAATAATTCGGAGTATGAATAAATTTACAAATGTGCTGAAGGAGGCTATGGACAAAACAAATGAGACATTGGACAAATTTGCTCAAGTGTTAGCCAACAACAAGGTAAATGAAAATTCTCTTTTGGCTACTGATTTGCAAAAAATGCAACTTCCTCTCTCGAATCAAATACATATTATGCAAAAGTTTATGCAAAAACCAGAAATTACAAGGCACAACTTAATGAGAAGCAGAAGTTCCAGTTCATTGCATCAATTCTTAGTGGTGCATTTGATGGATGACTGATATATTATATTAGTAAGTAATTATGGAAGCTAACTTTTTATTCATGTGCAGCTTATAACTATTGACTTTTGAACTTTTTGACTTTGTACATGATAGTTATAGGACCATAGATAACCATACATGATTGATGCTAGTTTTTGGTTGATTGCATCAACACTATATATATGTATCACTCAGTTTGTAATATGATACAATATTATATTCAATAGAGATATGTAACTATTGCCATGTTGTTATAATTATGTGTTTTAAGACTATATTTCAGTTTTTTTAAATGAGTTGACGGATTACATTTAATGTTATTATGTTTAATTTTTTATTAAATATTTATAAGTTTATTATGTTCTTAATAGGAAATATGGATATATATTCTTCGAATTATGTTTATGGAAATTAGTATGTTTTGTAATAATTTCAGAGACGGAGTCTCTAATTATAACGGATATTATTTACGGATATCATATTTTGTGGGTTCAAATTGTGGAAGAAAAATGGGATTTAAATTACTAGAAAAAAATAAAAAAAATTATCATTCTTATTTTAAAGGGCTAATTGCAATAATGTACCCTGACATTTGACTATATTGCAATGAAATAATGAGTTTAGCCTTAATTGCATGTTAGTACCATACCGTTAGTTGACCCAGTCAAATATAACGGTTTGACTTTGACTTTTGTGTAAAATGACATAATTACCCTTAGTTTAAAAAAATAAATTAAATAAATATTGAAAAAAAAAAAAATATTTTGTTCAACCAAATCTGCTCTCGCTGATGGAGCAGCTGTTCCGTCGCCAATGGAGCTGCGCTTTGCTCCCGTTAATAGAGCAGATCTGGTTGAATAAATTTTTTTTTGTTGTTGTTGTTTTGTTCTTGGAGTTCTTGGTGGAGATCCAGATTGGATCTCCACCGTTTATCAATGTTGATGGACGGTTAGATCTCCACCACCAAGAACATTAAAAATATAAATTTTTTTTATTTTTTTTATTTTAATTTTAAGTTTTTTAATTTTTTTTTGTCAATATAATCTCCACCATCCATCAATTTTGATGGACGATGGAGATTCATTTAACTTTTTTTTTTTATAATTTATAACAATTTTTTTTATTTTTTAAAATAAATTATGGTTAAAATGACCAAAATATCCTTTGACTATTGGTTGATCGTCAACTCTAACGGTCAACCAATTAGTTAAGGGTATTAATGTGTAATAAAGGCTAAACTCACGATTTCATTGCAATATAGCCAAACATTATGCTACTTTATTGCAATTAGCCCTATTTTAAATGAGCTTGGAAAAAAATTTATAATTGTTTTTGCCAATTTATAGATCTATAGTAATTCAATCATTAATAAATTTGATAATTTGATAGATCTATAATATATTTATTTATTTTACTTAATAAATGAATTATTTTATTGAGATAAATTTAATTTTATATTTAAAAATAATTTAACATTAAATAAATTATTTTAATTATTATCCGATCCATACTCATAACAAACATGGGTTTGCATTATTTTGTTCAATCCTGTAACTTACCAAACGCAGGTACACACTATTTTTAATACTATTTTAAGTTACACCAAACATGGGACAACTTTTAAATTTATCCAATATAATATCATTTAATCCCATATAAATAATCAAATCCTATTCCACATAATAAACGAGACTTTAGAGTAATTCACTCAACCAACCTTTGGTGGGATACGTGTTATACCTTTTTTTTTTTTTAAACATTAAAAAAGTTATAATTTATAATCTCATTATAGTTCATGTGGTGTGTATTTTTCCTTTTATATTAATGGTTGAGATTTAAATCTCATATTGTAGAAAATAATATAGTAATTAATCTCAACAGGTAAGCTAACTCATTAAGGATCTACTTTTAAAAAAAATTAAAATAAAAATTGTCGACTTTAAAATAAAATTGAGGCATAATTTTATTGTAATCTCATCTCTTAATATTTATATCCTTTTCCCGAATCAAAAGAATTTTTTTTTGAATTTATGAGATTTTTCTCATTTGGGAAGACTTCTGTTCTGTCACTGCCCAAAGCGGCAAAGTTCAATTTCTCATCATTATCCTTTTCTTTTCAGATTTTTTTTCCCTTTGGTATAAATGAGCAAAAATTGTGATGTCATAAAACCTAGAACCAGTGGGACCTGCCTCCACTTGGGATTAAATTAAAATAAATAGGTTAGAGTAAATTCGGGAATAATTTTAAAATTTCGCTTTTAAAAATGGGGCAGGGTTAACCATCCCTGTCCAACCCGATCATTTTTTTAGGATTAATTATAGCATTCCAAAGTTCGCCCTTGACGGGCAACTGCCTTCGAAAACTATCTAAATAGAGGTTGGGTACTAACTAGAAAGCTCGCAAGGATCCAAAAAGGAATTTACCCCAAGGGGGTTCGTAAGCTCTGGACTTGGTAGTAAAGAGCACTTTTGTCTGGTGTCGATCTACCGAAATTGATCATTTTGCAAACAGGGGTTGGGTACTAACTAGAAAGCTCGCAAGGATCCAAAAAGGAATTTACCCCAAGGGGGTTCGTCAGCTCTGGACTTGGTAGTAAAGAGCACTTTTGTTTGGTGTCGATCTACCGAAATTGATCACAAAAAGATACTAGAACCCCCTGTTGACTAAGACGACGGAGAGGGAGGTTTTCTCCCTAGCTGCCCCCCTTGAGACCCCCCGCCCACTCCCAAAATCAAAATACGGGACTATCTCTATATCCCGGAAGTGAATCAGAGGAGGAAGCCCTCATGCCTGATAAACCCCTAGTTTGCTCAGCGGGGGGATTATTAATACTATAATAGTTTCAGTTATTCATTACGAGAATGGCCATAGAATTAAGATTCTCAAACAAGCTACCCTACTATTACGCATTTGACAAAAGAGGATTATCTGTAGTAAACATACCCATACAATTCGTTTAGTTAAAAATGAACGTGACCCCCCTAAATCCCCCTCGGGGGGATTTTCAAACTGCAAAATTCCCCCAAAAAGACAAAAAGACGAATTTTTTAGCAAAAAAATAGGAGATTTCGCGGGATTTTTTTTATCATAAAGTGACCACAGAAACTGTCTGAACATGAGTTTATAGGTATCTCGTTGCAATTGCAAGCTTAGTAGCATTCCAAAGTTCGCCCTTGACGGGCAACTACCTTCGGAAACTATCTAAACAGGGGTTGGGTACTAACTAGAAAGCTCGCAAGGATCCAAAAAGGAATTTACCCCAAGGGGGTTCGTCAGCTCTGGACTTGGTAGTAAAGAGCACTTTTGTCTGGTGTCGATCTACCGAAATTGATCACAAAAAGATACTAGAACCCCCTGTCGACTGAGACGACGGAGAGGGAGGTTTTCTCGCTCACTCTGTGTGGGGGGCTCGCTGCCCCCCTTGAGACCCCCCGCCCACTCCCAAAATCAAAATACGGGACTATCTCTATATCCCGGAGGTGAATCAGAGGAGGAAGCCCTCATGCCTGATAAACCCCTAGTTTGCTCAGCGGGGGGATTATTAATACTATAATAGTTTCAGTTATTTATCACGAGAATGGCCATAGAATTAAGATTCTCAAACAAGCTACCCTGCTATTACGCATTTGACCAAAGAGGATTATCTGTAGTAAACATGTCCATACAATTCGTTTAGTTAAAAATGAACGTGACCCCCCTAAATCCCCCTCGGGGGGATTTTCAAACTGCAAAATTCCCCCAAAAAGACAAAAAGACGAATTTTTTAGCAAAAAAATAGGAGATTTCGCGGGGTTTTTTTTAATCATAAAGTGACCACAGAAACTGTCTGAACATGAGTTTATAGGTATCTCGTTGCAATTGCAAGCTTAGTAGCATTCCAAAGTTCGCCCTTGACGGGCAACTGCCTTCGGAACTATCTAAACAGGGGTTGGGTACTAACTAGAAAGCTCGCAAGGATCCAAAAAGGAATTTACCCCAAGGGGGTTCGTCAGCTCTGGACTTGGTAGTAAAGAGCACTTTTGTCTGGTGTCGATCTACCGAAATTGATCATTTTGCAAACAGGGGTTGGGTACTAACTAGAAAGCTCGCAAGGATCCAAAAAGGAATTTACCCCAAGGGGGTTCGTCAGCTCTGGACTTGGTAGTAAAGAGCACTTTTGTCTGGTGTCGATCTACCGAAATTGATCACAAAAAGATACTAGAACCTTTGCCTCTCATCGTCCTAGGGGTTCCTGGGTGAGGGATCTTGCTCGGAAAGGTGTAAGCTTTATGGTTAGGAAGACTTCGAACGGTGCAATCTATAAGATACTAGAACCTTTGCCTCTCATCGTCCTAGGGGTTCCTAGGTGAGGGATCTTGCTCGGAAAGGTGTAATATCTCTCTATTTTGAATTTTTTGTTACAACCTCTATTTTGATTTTTTTTTACATACTAGCCACTTTACCTTTTATTGCGCTAACCTCTTCTGAAAAAAGTTAACCAAACCGTTGACTAACCATAAAATTAACGTTTTTAGCAGAAAGACCATTTTACCCTTAACGTGACTGTTTGTATGGTCTCACTAACTTTATAACAAATGTTGACATGACAAGTCCTACTAACTTTAATAAAAATATTTATTTACATAAATGCCCTTAAATAATTTATAATTACCTTTATAAAATTTAGAAACTAGACCGTTGGATTAAAATGTTTAAAATCTGATTGTTGGATTTTTTTTTTTATTGTTTTTGCTCCCAACGATCACTTGACACTGCTATATATATGAGTTGATTTGTGTTGTTATCCCATAATTTTCATCTTTTTTACACATTTCTTATTCTTTCTCTTCCTAACTGAATCTGATTTCTTACAAATTAAACATTAGTTTTTTCATTTCACAGTTTATCTTCCATATTCAATTTTTTTTTCTTACAAATTAAGTTATTGCAGTTACAGATATGGAAGCCTCATCCTACAATGTTAGCAGTGAAGTTAATGGCAGCTTGATCAAATTCAAGAATAGGCAGTTTAAATGTGGAAAAAAGGCCGGTGTAAGAATTTTAGAATTAAGATCAAATCCATCTAAGTTATACGTCTTCTGTGAGAAAAGAAGATGCAATTATTACTCATTTTGGTGTCCTGATGAAGATGAATTTCTAGCATTTGATAATGAAGTTGATAATGAAGTGCAAAAGTGTGGGGAAAAATCTGGGAAAAACCATACACTGACAACACTCATTGAAGACATGAAAAATGTTATTAAGAAATTAGAAAAAATAGAGAAGCAAAATCAAAGGATTGAGGAAAACAACAACAATGTCAAACAGTTACAATTTATGAATTTGGTTTTAACTCTATCTTTTGTGTTTGCTGTAACAATCTGTATTGTAATACTGATTATATCAAGGAAATAAATTATTATATATTCTTAAAAACTCATCCAATGAAATAATAATTTTAGATTGATATATCAAAAGATGCAACATGATATGCTGCACATGTACAAAGCCTTATATAAAAGTTTCTTACTAGCCTTGTACATTGACAGCAGAATGTTACTCACAAGCATGAAACAAAGTGGTTCCCATGAACCAAATCTCCAAAAAAATGTTTAACAGTGCCCCTTTTCCTACCTAAACACCCTATGCTGTCTGCACAAAAACTGCCTACATCCTGCACCAAAATTGCCTACAACCTATCCCATTCCACTACAGCCAAAACAGTTTACTTTATCAAACAAACCAAAATTCCAGTTCAATTTACAAAGCTAACACATTCCACTGCCACAATCCACCAAAATACCAATAGTAGACATAAACAAAATATGCACACACCATTGTTCAAACATAAAACTAAAATCCATAAAATTAAATAAGAATAAACATAGTTCAGTCCCTGGCTTAGAATGGTCCAGTCCAGTCAGCATCCCCTTTTTTAATTTTTTATATCTGAAAGTGAATGAAACACTGTTAATATTTATAAGCAAATTGAACAATAAAAAATGTATATTATACAAACACTTAAACACTGTCAGTCAAAATCATACACAAACACAAGGAACCTAACTATAACAGAACCCTAACAGTTTCAAACAATGAAAGTATATGAACTAAAAAGTTTCAAACAAACAAGTAAATACTTCTATCAAGTTATACAAATACAACAAAACTGCTCATCACTTTTGGGTTGTGTTATACAAAACTGTCAGTCACAAATTAAATTTTAGGGTTGTGTTTTAACAAGAAAAATAATCTAGAAAACCTAATAACTGTATACTTATTACTAATCAACATCAATACATCAAACAATATTACAAAATTAAATTTCTGGAAAATAACCAACACTTTCCACATACGGGTATATCAAATTGAAAATAAAAAAATAAAAAATAACACAAAATATTTTAATTATTCATTAACTAACACATAACAACAGGAAAACCCAACCAAGAAATCGAATAAAAAAGATGAATCCTTAAAAAAATAGGAATTATTCACCACACAATAAAATTTTTAAAACAACCTTCGTGTTCTTTGGGAAAAAGACGCACCTTTACACCTTCTCGGTTGGTTTTTGTTGTCTTCAACTTCACAGATTTTTTTTCTTCACAAACTACTTTCAAGTTTTCTAGGTGTTGCGTAAGAGTTTTTTGGCGCGAGACAAAGAAGATGAACTGCCCGAAGAAGAAAACTTGATGGGTGATAGCATGCAAAAAACCCTTTTTTTCTAGCTTAATTGGACTGCATTAAATGCAGTAGTCCACTATTCAATTTTTTAATTAATTTCTTCCCTAAATTAACGTATACTGTAATCATCACTTACCTTTATTCGATCAAATTAAATGAACCAAGGCAAAAGACAAGTTTGCCATTGCTACAGTGCCGTTTCGTTAACTTTATGGTTAGTCAACGATTTAGTTAACTTTTTTTAAGGGAGGTTTGTGCAATAAAAAGTAAAATTGCCGGCATGTACAAAAAGCCGAAATAGAGGGCTGTTAGTGTAATTAGCCCTTTTTTATAATATTATATTTAATTAATAAAAATTAGTATATAAATTTAAATATTAAAATATTATTTAAAAATATCATATAGCAAATAAACTAATAATAAAAAATTTTAAATTTAAAAATATTAATTGAAATTTCATGGTGGGTATATATTATAACTAGATCTAAGGATGGGCACGGTTGATTTTACCAAAAAAATTTTGATTTTTATAAATTGAACCGAATTAAAATTGTGAACTGAATTGAATCGAACTGATTTTATTTGATTCGATTCGGTTCATTCATTTCGGTTCTGAGCCTATTTGATTTTTTATATGCATTTGAATTTAATTGGTTCACAATGATAATTTTGACCCCATACTTACTGAATTTTGCCCTTTGGACTGCTGATTTTCATATAAAAATCCTAAAATCAGACATAATAAATAACAAAAGTATAATTAAAATATAACATTTTATATAAATGGTTTTAGCAAGTCAAACCGATTTTAAAGACCCAAAACTGTTTGGACTCGAAATTAATTCGATTTTCAAATATGAAAACAGGTTTGAACCGAATTAAGTGGGTGAACCGAACCAAACTACACTTTTAAATTCGATTTCGAGTCATTTTAGTTCGGTTTTGGTTTTGATACCCACCCCTAGCTAGATCCGATCTAAGACATTTTGAAAGGTAATAAAATTTGCACCCGCATTCTCTTTCTATCCCTCTCTCTAATGTCTCTCTCAAGTCACATCCTTATCTTAGCTAGTTTGTAGTAGATTCTGTGAGACAAGTTTTGTGTTTGTGAGGATTCTGGGTCTTCTTTCTTTTTGTTAGCCTGAAACTTGTTTTTATAAATAATTCGAAATTTGGTGGAGGATGATAAGACTCGAACTCACAATCTCAAGATATAAGTGTGAGGGGCATATCACTGGGTCAACCTCATCTTGTCATTTTCATTTGTTAATGTTTGCTTTTAGTTATGTTTTCCAATTTGAAATAATGTGAAACAACATACATCGATATCGTTCGTTGTTGTAAGTTGGTTGATTTAAAAATTTTATATATATATGTGTGTGTGAGTAGATGTGTGTGTGTGTCTATATATATATATATATATATATATATATATATATATATATATATATATATATATATATATATATATATACATATATACATAAATGGTAGTGAAAGCGTGTGGTGTCGGAACGAGAGAGGGGAGTCAATGTCAGTTTTTATAAACTTTAATTTTGAGTGTAATTTAACAAATCTCAGGTAGGTTGAGTGTTATTAATTTATTCTAAAAATATAAACTCAGTTAAACAACTAATTAATATGAAATATAGAGATTAAATTGTAAATCGCCTTAATTTTAATACAGTGTATATATATATATATACATACACACACACACACACACACACACACACACACACACACACACACACAAATGGTAGTGAAAGTGTGTGGTGTCGGAACGGGGCGAGGTTGGGGCTACCTCCCCTTGCCCTGAAAATTCCCCGATCTTTAATTGTTAGGGTCGGGGCGGATTTAGAGACAAATAATTTTATTGGGGTCAGGGTCGGGAATTTCTAACCCCACCCCAAACCCGCCCTATTGACATTCCTACATGTGTCAGTGATATTCAAAAGTAGATAAATTTCGATAAATGAAAAGTAACTCCATATATTAAAAAAAAAATTACTATGTAAACTGTAGTGATAAAAAAGGGTCAGGCCTAAAACACCAAAACCTCAACAAAAGTCCAGCCTAAGTTGGCCAAATATTTAAGCAAAATGACACATAGACCCAAAGCCCAATCAATTGTGGTCTAGCCTTTTCCAAAGCCCAAGGCCTATTATAGTCTTTACTTGTATCAGTATATAATCTAAGCCCAAAAACATAATACTTTGAGATGCTTGTGAAGGCTCAAAGAAGTAAGATCTACAATGTCAACCCACATGTCGATTGATGCTTTGACCTACATGTCGACCCACATGTTGACCCGTGATCCACAAGGTGACTCATAACCTATGCGTCGACCCGACCCATGGCCCATGTGTCGACCCGTTATTTGTCAACCCAAGTCCATGACCATCAGACTTTAAATTTAAAGTCTGATGGACTAAGTCAAGGAGGCAATCAAGCCCTCATTGATCTTGACCGAGATCTTAAGGGAGTGATCCACCTTCCAACGGGTGGATCACACACCTATAAATAAGAAGTCTTTCACTTTGAGTGAGGGTTTAAGATTTTTAACAATTAAGATGACTGATTCACTGTTCATCGTCTACCTTAAACAAGTAACCTCCGGCAACAATTGGCCACCACAATCACCTTTCATTCGCAACTACGACCACCATGCTTCTACATTTCCGACCTTCGCCGATTATACATACAATTTCAGGGAGTACAATTTATTCATTTATTCTATATTCTTGCAGTATTCCTACTTACAATCGACTAACTTAAGCGTTGGAATATACTTAGCCGGCACCGCCTCGGTGACTAAGCATTCTATCGACCTCATGCTTCTAGTTTTGCAGGTTATAGTACCCTGATTTTCATCCTACAGATTTCATGGTCTACAATTTGGTGCTTATTGTGGGGCACGACGATCATTGAACAAGCAAAGCTAAAACTCTACGTCCTTACTCTACAATGTCGCACGACGATTCAACCCATGGTGCAATGGAGGCCTAACTCCAACTCCTCATCTCTCAGATACATGAGAACACTCAGAGACTCCAAGCTCTCGAGGAGGAGAACCAACGAGTCAGGACAAAGAACCAAGAGCTCCAAAGCAAGGTTCACTCCTTTTTGATCACTCGACCATTTGGGAATGCATCGGCCTCTCATGCACCACCACTGGACTAAGTTGCTCCCATTCTACATTACACGACCGTTCGACTAGAAGATCAAGGTATAACTATAAGTGACCTTGACCCTATCCATGTAGATGGACAACATGGCTTACAACCATCGGGTAGAGCAGTCAACCTCGTTACCCTACCGATGTCGAACCTAAAGAGAGTTTTAGAAAAGATTTTGATTATCGTATAACATGCGGAATTGGGTTTCAAAATTTTTTATTATATTGAAAATCTTTTTCAATCAAGAACGAGTTCCTGTATATACGCAGAAAAAGACTTTAGAAACTACATACCTTTTTTTTTTTTATGTTCTTTTTTCTGATTCCTCGATCTACCACCAGATCTTTCGAGTTATGACCCGCGGTCTGACAACATGTGTGTGGGCACGTCACGGAAAGAGATGGAGGTCACGTGAAAAGAACGCCGGCTGAATCCTACAAAAGAGGAGAGAGTAAGAAAAAACCTTTTTTTTCTCTTTTCTTCTCTCTTTGGTGGTCGAATTCTCTTTCTTTTTCACTTGTGTATTAGTTCAGGTTTTTCCTAACTATATAACACTTATATAGTAGTCCTTTAGGGTTTTTTATTTGACCAAGTCAAAATAGGATTCTAAATTCTATTTATTTTTAGTCTCCCTAAAGACTTGAACCTGTGACCTTTTGGACTATTAAAATAATCTAATTATTTTAATTCTTTTGTCCTAGTCATTATTTAATCACATGACCTCATATTTAATAAATAGAATTAATAATTAATAATTAATAATTTCTATTATTTTATTAAATATTTAATTAATTAAATAATCACATTATTTAATTATTCTCTTTTATTTAAATCGCATTACTTTCGTAACACTATTAATTGGACCATCCAATTAATCTACCGTGACCCTCGTTACCAACAACCATAAGGGCTAGTAAGGGGATCTAATGGACCTATAGTTTTGAGCTCCAACAATACTTAGTAATATTAATTAAAACTATTTAATTAATATTTCACGATTATTAACCTCGGAGTTATTCCACTAAAAACCCGAGGCTGCACTCTCAGAACTGTAGATGTGTTTATACAATCTGAAGTCTCAGTGTCCATTGATATAGCTAATTGCATATAGTGTGATCCTCCACAAATAGTTCATAACTAGAGTTGGGTCATAAAGTCCGTTATACCCATCTAGAAATATTTTTTCCTTTAAGTACCATTGATTCTCTAATGAAAAATTAAATCATGTCTTCCTCACGGAAGAAGGAGAGCGCTCATAATCGTTCAAGCCTCGAATCAAACCTTAAGGGAACTACTCATCTACTTCAATCAAGAAGGAGTGAATTCCACTATTGTGTTCAAACCTTCCCAGCCACAAGCCAAACCGCAGCTCCAAGATACGGAGGTATTGGTTGAGATTCTCATCAACCTCACTCATGGTAAATCAAAAGCTACGATCTAACCTGAAGGAGTCGATTAGACACTCAGGATTAAGATCACCTATAAATAGCTATCGTTTATTGATTATATATGAATCTCATCTACTAACGGATATTGGTGAGAGATTCATATAAATCGTGGCCCAATCCTATATGATCTCATCATATAAGGTGCCTCCATTCTTATGTCAACTACATGAGCGGTCTAGGATAAGACCACCGTACTTTATAGAATGGACCGCAGCAGTAGA
The DNA here is from genome assembly GCA_003430845.1 of Xanthoceras sorbifolium. Lineage (NCBI taxonomy): Eukaryota > Viridiplantae > Streptophyta > Magnoliopsida > Sapindales > Sapindaceae > Xanthoceras > Xanthoceras sorbifolium. Next base: position 21,671,327 of record CM010609.1, read on the forward strand.
TCAATCACAAACAAAGTACCCAGCTTTGTTCGCTTTGTACGGACTCTTTAGATTGCACGTCTCAAAATGAATCCTCTCTGTATATGACCATCATATACTTATTATGAGATTACATCTTGCAATCTAGGATGTTCTTGCACAATATGAATGTATTACTGAATATAATACATTTATAAACTTGAATGATAATATGAATAATTCTTATTATTATCTTTAACCATTTACAATCACAAGCTTTAGAGCATAAATCCTAACAATCTCCCACTTGCACTAAAGCAGATGAGACATGTCTCGTAATCCTAAACCCTCTAGGTGACCTTCAAACACTTTAGCCTTTAAGGTCTTTGTAAATGGATCAGCCAAGTTATCTTGCGATGCAACCTTAGTCACGATCACGTCTCCTCGCTGCACTATCTCTCTAATGAGATGATATTTCCTCTCTATATGCTTCCCTCTTTTGTGGCTTCTTGGTTCTTTGAAATTGGCCACAGCTTCACTATTATCACAATAAAGTGTCATGGGCCTATCCATATCTGGAACAACTTCCAGATCACTCAAGAACTTTCGGAGCCAAACAGCCTCCTTAGCTGCTTCAGAAGCTGCTACATGCTTGGCTTCCATGGTGGAATCAGCAATGCAAGATTGCTTGATAGTCCTCCATATTATGGCTCTACCACCAAGGGTGAATACTGACCCAAACGTAGATTTCCTTGAATCCTTGTCTGACTGAAAGTCAAAATCTGTATATCCCAATGGAATCAAATTCGGATGGGAATATACAAGAATATAGTTTCTCGTTCTCCGAAAATACTTAAGAATATGTTTAACAGCAACCCAATGATCCAATCCTGGGTTGGACTGATAACTACTGGCTACTCCCACTGTGAAGCAGATGTCGGGTCTTGTGCATAGCATAACATACATAAGATTGCCTACTGCAGACGCATAAGGAATTCATTTCATATCCTCAATTTCTTGAGGTGTCTTAGGATACTGTTCCTTAGACAAGTGAACTCCATGTCTTGAAGGTAAACTACCTTTCTTGGAGTTTTGCATGGAGAATCGCACAAGTATCTTGTCGATATACGATGCTTGAAACAACGCTAACAGTTTGTTCTTACGATCCCTTATCAATTGGATCCCAAGAACATAACTTGCCTCTCCTAAATCTTTCACTTGGAATTGGTTAGCAAGCCAACCCTTTACCTCTGACAATGTTCCTACGTCATTCCCAATGAGTAAGATATCATCTACATAAAGGACCAGGAAAACTACTTTCTTGTCAATGATGCGCTTGTATACACAAGGCTCATCAACATTCTGCTCAAAGCCATAGGTCTTAATCGCAGTATCAAACCTAATGTTCTAAGATCTAGATGCCTGCTTAAATCCATAAATGGACCTTTGCAGTTTGCAAACCTTTTGCTCTTGATCTTGGGATACGAATCCCTCTGGTTGCATCATATAGATGCTCTCGTCTAGATTGCCACTCAAGAATGTAGTCTTGACGTCCATTTGCCATATTTCGTAATCGAAATAGGCAGCTATGGATAAGAGTATCCTAATAGACTTAAACATAGCTACATGCGAGAAGGTTTCATCATAATCAATGCCTTCCTTCTGGGTGTAACTCTTAGCCACTAGCCTTGCCTTGAAGGTCTCTACCTTCCCGTCTACTCCTCTCTATCACTTATAAATCCACTTACATCTTATGAGTTTTATTCTATCTAGTAAGTCTACAAGTTTCCAGACTGAGTTGGAGTACATGTACTCTATCTCGAAATTTATGGCTTTAAGCCATTCCTCTTTGTCAGAATCTTCTATTGCATGTATAAATGTCAATGGATCATCTACACTATCATTAGAAATGACACCCTGTGCATCTCCAATACCTAAGTAGTGATCAGGTTGTCGAACAACCTTTCCATTACACCTCGGTGGTAGTGTATTCTGACTAGGAATTATTTGACTATCAGATGTTTGTGGAATTATAACATCATCTACAACTCTTGTTGACTGAGCATTGGTCGTACCAGGTTCTAGCTTCTTTAACATAATCTTAGTATGAGGTTTATGATTACTCATATAATCCTCCTCAAGAAACATTGCATTTGTCAATACAAACACTTTGTTTTCTTGTGGATTATAAAAGAATCCACCTTGTATTTCCTTTGGGTACCCTACAAATAAACATACTTGTGAACGAGGTTCTAGCTTTCCATTCCTATTCTTCAGTACATGTACTGGACATCCCCATATGCGAAAATGTCGTAAACTAGCTTTACGACCTTTCCACAACTCTAGGGGAGTCTTAGGAACAGATTTGGGTGGAACTACATTCAGTATGTAAGTCGCTGTTTGTAGTGCATATCCCCAAAATGAATATAGTAATGATAAGAAACTAATCATAGATCTCATCATTTCCATCAAGGTCTTATTTCTCCTCTCCGCAACACCATTCTGCTGTGGTGTACATGGAGCTATGAGTTGAGATACTATTCCATGCTCAACCATGTAGTCTTTAAACTCTTGGTCGAGATACTCACCCTCACGATCCGATCGTAGTGATTTGATTGTTTTGCCTAATAGATTTTCAACTTCAGCTCGGAATTCTTTGAACCTTTCAAAGGTTTCGGACTTGTGTTGTATTAGGTAAATATACGCGTATCTAGAATAGTCGTCAATAAATGTGACATAATACTCATAACCACCTCTAGCTCTAGTACTCATAGGTCTGTAGACATCTGAATGTACAAGTTCAAGTGCTTGCGTGGCTCTAATCCATTTTCCTGTAAAAGGTCTCTTGGTCATCTTATCCTCCAGACAAGATTCACAGACATGTAAGGTATCGATCTCTAATTGACTTAAAGATCTGTTTTCTTTACTAGTCTGTTTATCCTATCAAGGTTTATATGTCCAAGTCTTAGATGCCACAGATACGTGTCATCAACTAGAAAAATCTTTTGTCGCTTTGTTTTAGTTTTTTTTTCAACTTTAAACAATTTAGTATTAAGCAGTGATGTATGAATTAACGGTCTTAAAACATACAAATTATTTTCTATCATACCAGAACAAATATTCATTCCATTTCTTAAAATAATAACTGATTTATCATTGAAAGAAACCTTATGAAACTGTTTCAAGTAATTTGGATATAGAAATCAAATTCCTTATAAATCCAAGAATGAAATTGACATTGTTCAATGATAGAAAACAATTATTAAACTGTAGTCTAATAACTCCCACTACTTATACTGAAATGACATCCCCTGTTCCAACGTGCATAGTGAAAGACCCCTCCTTCAGCTTTTTCCAATAATCATTCCAAAATAAAGAAGAACAAAATTAGTTAGTGGCCCCTGAATCTACTATTTAAGGTGAAGAATCATCTTCTACTAAACAAAATTTAATGATAAGTAAATCTGATTTACCTTTCACTTTCTTCTTATTGGAGAGCTCCTCGAGGTATTGAAGACAATTCCTCTTCCAATGACCAACCTCTATGCAATGAAAATATTTTTCCTTTTGCTTAGTCAGTCGTGGTGCTCTTTATTTTTGGGCTTAGTCTTTACTTTACCAAAAGAAAATGGCTGAGCAACATTTGCTTTGCTGGTCTTACCCTCGGTAATTGGTCATGCGTTAGTTACAGGCTATGGAGGACATTCCTCCATAAGCACAGATTTATGGTCTTTGCAGACTATGATTGCGTTCATGTTGGTTCCACTTAATATAGTTATCCTGGTTAATGTTTCGTTTGCGAGGAAAATAATAATGCAGAAGATAACGCTGATATTTAAAGACATAAATCTAAATTAATATCATTCATTTCATACATTCATATCAAATGTTATAGTTCGGCATAAAATTAAACATGATGCATGAGCATATTTTAATGAACTAAAAAATCCCTAAAATTAGCTACTATGCCGCGATAATCTAACATACCACAAGTAAGTGCCTAGGTAGGTTAGGTCAAATCCTTGCATGTTAAATTGAGACATTCTCAATCGGATAATACACCAGAATAACTTTTTATTCTTATATTATTCAACCACCGCTTTGATTTAGTCAGGACAATAAATTAACAACTTAATTAAGTCCTTTATGAGTGTGACCCATTGTTTCAGAATTCATGAACTTAATTTGAGAGTGCCTAGGTAGGCTAGGTCAGTCCCAAAATACATTTCGAAAACCTATCTGTTAGGAAGTCAACCTTGGTATTGACTCTTGTGGACACCCTCCGTAGGAAGGACGAAAGCAAAGCCGTCACGAGGCGCCACTCAAGTCTCACAGTGTTGAACTAACAATGGAGACTGCGGGATATAATGTCATAAATCCCTTTCCCACTCACTATTTGTAATTTAGGATTTTCTTTAAACTAAGAGTTTCTAAAACTCTATGTTTCTAGTCTTTACTTAGATTCTACGGCTAATATAAAATCTAAGTTTACTAGTTATAATAAATTATTCAATTTTAACTCTTAAAATATAATTTATTATTTCAATTTCTAATTTACATAAACTATTTAAATAAACTAGAAATTAAATGTGAAATTACCAAGTTTTAACTATTAAAACTAAAATCATATTATTTGGTCCAATTATGTCATTAATGTTTAATCAAATTAAATCTAACATTAAATGGACATAACTAATCTAATTAAACACTTTAATATATAGATTAGTTATTAATGAGACTTACCAAGTTTTTACTCCTAAAAACTAATTTCATTATTTGGTTCTTTTTAATTAAGTAGTTAATCTTATTAATCTTAATTAATGTAAGAACCAAACTAATCAATTTAATTAAACTCTTTAATTGGTTGATTAGTCATTAAAGAGATTTACCAAGTTTTTACTCTTAAAAACTAATATCATTATTCGATTCTTTTTAATCAAGTAATTAATCTCAATTAATAAAAAGAATCTAATTAATCACTTTAATTAAACACTTTAATATAGATTAGTTATTAATGAGATTTACCAAGTTTTTACTCCTAAAAACTAATATCATTATTTGGTTCTTTTTAATTAACTAATTAATCCAATTAATCCTAATTAATGATAAGAACCTAACTAATCTTTTTAATTAAACTCTTTAATTTGTTGATTAGTTAATTAATGGATATTACCAAGTTTTTACACCTAAAAACTAAATCCATTATTCAATTGTCATTTATGAAATTGTTTTATATTTTAATCACATTAAAATAAAACAATATAATATGACAATTATGCATGACATATTATTATGCATGTGTAGGCACACCTAATCTAGATGACATTTATATGTGTGACAATGCTTTAACATCCATATAATAATCACATGAAAATAAATAAAGCATACGCAATTGACCGAGTGACATGGGTTATCTAACTTAAACAACTCTAATTACAATTGTATTCCCAAAGCATTCCTTGGTCTTCAAGAGTTCTTCTTCGAGTTGAATTCTTCTTGTCTTCGTTTTCCTAATCAAGTCAAACTTAATTTTTGTCAAAAGTCAACATCTTTTCCAGAGGTCCACATGTTACCTTAACACGCACCCTAGGTCAAGACGAAACCCTAAACATCCCAAACATGTGGGAAAGTGCGGCTGCAGCAGCGTAGTAGCACGCATGCAAGGTGCGGGCAGCCCTCATGTGAGCTGCGCTTTCGCGCTCGTTCGTGGGTCGTTTCGCCCATGATTTTTCGCTCTGATTTTCTGTCACTTTTCTGGGTTAATATTCACCAATATTTTCCAGAAAATACACAGCAAAATTGGTCGCAAAAAATCCCTAAGAATAGCCCCAAAACCTGCCATGACAGTCCCTTGCGCACAAGTACACTGCCCTGTTTCGGGTCTGCCGTACAACCGTCTTGTGGCGGAAGGTGAGGGCATGTCAGAGATGATGTTTTGATGCCGTTTGTGCGGTTGTCTTCGTTCGGATCTCTTCTTTCCACCGGTTTTTGAATCGCCTTAATCGGACACCGTTTGCTATGGTTTCGCATCAGTTAATTATAAGGTGTACGAAATAGCCAATAATAGATTCGGCTTTAACAAAAAAAACGAAAATAGAAACCTAAAACCCATGACACCATATAATTAACGATTAATTACGCTTTTATAATCATACAATCAAATCATATAACAATAAAACAAATCATACATTCTAGATTTGTGCCTATGCAATAATATATCAATAGATCATGAATCAATAAGAAAAAAAAAATGTTTTTTTTTTCTTTTTCTTTTGTGTATATACATGAACTTAGAACCATGTCTCTGGTACCAATTGAAGGGAGTTTTAGAAAAGATTTTGATTATCGTATAATATGTGGAATTGGGTTTCAAAAATTTTTCTTATATTGAAAACCCTTTTCAATCAAGAACGAGTTCCTGTATATACGTAGAAAAAGACTTTAGAAACTACATACCTTTTTCTTGATTTTTTTTTTTTTTCTGATTCCTCGATCTACCACCAGATCTTCTGAGCTATGACCCGCGGTCTGACAACGTGTGTGTGGGTACGTCACGGAAAGAGATGGAGGTCACGTGAAAAGAACGCCGGCTGAATCCTACAAAAGAGGAGAGAGTAAGAAAAAACCTTTTTTTTCTCTTTTCTTCTCTCTTTGGTGGTCGAATTCTCTTTCTTTTTCACTTGTGTATTAGTTCAGGTTTTTCCTAACTATATAACACTTATATAGTAGTCCTTTAGGGTTTTTATTTGACCAAGTCAAAATAGGATTCTAAATCCTATTTATTTTTAGTCTCCCTAAAGACTTGAACCTGTGACCTTTTGGACTATTAAAATAATCTAATTATTTTAATTCTTTTGTCCTAGTCATTATTTAATCACATGACCTCATATTTAATAAATAGAATTAATAATTCATAATTATTAATTTTTATTATTTTATTAAATATTTAATTAATTAAATAATCACATTATTTTATTATTCTCTTTTATTTAAATCGCATTACTTTCGTAACACTATTAATTGGACCATCCAATTAATCTCTACCGTGACCCTCATTGCCAACAACCATAAGGGCTAGCAAGGGGACCTAATGGGCCTACAGTTTTGAGCTCCAATAATACTTAGTAATATTAATTACAACTCATTAATTAATATTTCACGATTATTAACCTCAAAGTTATTCCACTAAAAACCCGAGGTTGCACTTTTAGAACTGTAGATGTGTTTATACAATCTGAAGTCTCAGTGTCCATTGATATAGCTAATTGCATATAGTGTGATCTTTCACAAGTAGTTCATAACTAGAGCTGGATCATAAAGTTCGTTATGCCCCTCTAGAAATATCTTTTCTTTTAAGTACCATTGATTCTCTAATGAACAATTAAATCGTGTCTTCCTCACGGAAGCAGGAGAGATTTCATAATTGTTCAAGCCTCGAATCAACCCTTAAGGGAACTACTCATCTACTTCAATCAAGAAGGAGTGGATTCCACTATTGCGTTCAAACCTTCTTAGCCACAAGGCAAACCGCGACTCCAAGATATGGAGGTATTGGTCGAGATTCATATTGACTTCACTCATGGTAAATCAAAAGCCACGATCCAAACTGAAGGAGTCGATAAGAAACTCAGGATTAAGATCACCTATAAATAACCATCGTTTATCGATATATATGAATCTCATCTACTAACGGATCTTGGTAAGAGATTCTTATAAATCGTGGCCCAGTCCTATATGATCTCATCATATAAGGTGTCTCTATTCTCATGTCAACTACACGAGTGGTCTAGGATAAGACCACTGTACTATACAAAATGGACCGCAGCAGTAGATCAATCACAAATAAAGTACCCAGCTTTGTTCGCTCTCTCCGGGCTCTTTAGATTGCATGTCTCAAAATGAATCCTCTTTGTATTTGGCCTTCATATACTTATTCTAATATTACATTTTGCAATCTAGGATGTTCTTATATTATATGAATGTATTACTGAATATAAAACACTTATAAATTAGAATGATAAACTGAATAATTCTTATTAAGTATTAACCGTTTACAGTTACAAGCTTTAGGTATAAATCCCAACATCCACTTCAATATGCTGCTATCCTTCCATGGAGTTGCTAATAAAGATCCTTTAACTTTCATGAGGGAATTCTACGGCACTATTCAGACCTTTCCATTATAGAGGTTGTCTGAAGATCAACTCAGATTGAGGTGTTTCCTTTACATCATGAAAGATAGAGCCAAGCAATGGCAAATGACTCTTCCATCAGGGTCTCTTCGCATATGGTCGAACGTATACAACAAGTTCATAGGGAATTTCTATTCCCATCAGAAGACTTCCGAGATGCGAAGCAAGATAGCTACATTTAAACAGGGAGATGGTAAGTCGTTCCATGAGGCTTAAGATCGTTTCAAGCTGCTATTGATTCAGTGTCTACACCATGGGTATCATTTGGAGCTGCAGAATCAGTTTTCTATGACGAATTAACACTGAATTGTCAAGCCACGGTCGATAATGCTATAGGAGGAGCCATGGCAAACAAAACCATGGAAGAGACCTATGAACTATTTGAGATGTTGGGAGTTAACTCACAGCAAAAGAGTGTTCGGGGGAAGAAGCCAGGAGTTATGAGGTGAATACAAATCCAAGGCTGGTTAAGCAAGTGACAGAGCTAAGTCGGCAGATGCAGAATATCAAGCCTACTCCAATAATTATAATCCAGGATGGAGAAATCATCCAAACTTCTTCTGGAGAGATAATCAACAACAACCTAGCAAATATCAAGCCAATCCTCCTCCACAGAGATTTCAACCTCTGCATCAGAACCAATATCAGTCAAGTGCTCAAAACTCCTACAATCAACAAGCTGGTCCTTCATTTCAACAAGTAAAACCATTGTTGGAGGATAAGTTTGACAAGTTCATGCAAGTATTTCAAGAGAGTCAACATATAGTTGAGCAGAGATTCCAATAATAAGAGGCTTCCACCAGGAAAATTGAGGTGCAAATTGGGCAACTCGCTGAGTTCTGCAACAACAAGTGCCAGGAAAGTTTTCAAGTCAACCGGAACAAGAAAAAGCAGTGACCGTTATGCGCAGTGGTATGGTTATCAATAATTAGGTTGGGGGTGAACTTTCTGATGATTTTGTTAATGATGCAGGTATAGGTGCACTTACAGATCCTCCAGTGACTAAAGAGAAATAAATAGTCAGACCTGTAAAGGAATCACTTCTTCATAAGGCTGCAGATCCCTACATACCGCCAATTCCATTTTCAGGACGACTATAGAAGAGCAAGCATGACCAAACTTTCACAGAGATCTATGACATTCTTTCCAGAGTTAATGTAAACTTGCTGCTTCTGGAGATGTTTTATAAAATGCCTGCATATGCTAAGTTCTTCAAGGAGCTTAATACACAAAAAAGGCAGTATGGGTATAATGAGCGGGTCATGATTTCAGAGACAGTGAGTGCATTTTTACAGCAGAAACTTCCTCCAAAATTGAAGGATCTTGGAAGTTTCAGCATTGACATCATAGTAGGGAATACAAAGAAGGAAAGGGCTATGCTAAATCTTGGGGTTAGCATCAATCTGATGCCCTACTCGGTCTACATGCAGTTGGGCTTACATGATCTGAAACCTACCTCTATGTCTTTGCTGGTGGTGGATCGCTTTATATGACACCCACGGGGAATTATTGAAGACATTCTCATTCAAGTTGACAAGCTCATCATTCCTGCTAACTTTATAGTCCTCGACATGGAAGATGAAAGAGCGACAGAGAAAAACCTCCCAATTCTCTTGGGAAAACCATTCATGACTCCTGCCAAGACCATCATCGACGTGCAGAATGGAAAGCTTTCCATGACAGTCCTCAACAAAACAGTAGAATTTCAGGTTTTTGATTCTTTACCTTATCCCGTGGGTTCACTTGACTGTTTTCGTGTGGATATTGTAGATTCTATGGTTGATGAAAAGTTTACCAAGGAGGAGCTATAAGAGTTGCTGGAGTTAGAGAGAGAGAGAGCTTGAAGATGACGAAAATTGTGAAAATGGAGGTGAGGAAGAACCAAAAGCAGGTTTGGGTGTGGAATAGAAAAGTAAGTTAGAAGCTGCATTATTGCCTTCAACTATCAATCCACCGAAATTGGAGCTGTAACAACTACCTTTCAACCTCAAGTACACATTTCTTGGTGAGAAAGAGACGCTTCTGGTCATTATTGCCTCATACTTGAATGAAAATGAAGAAAGCAAGCTGCTTGAAGTGCTTAAGAAATACAAGACAGCTATAAGGTGGTCAATAGCAGACATAAAGGGAATAAACCCTACCATTTGCATGCACAAAGTATTGTTGGAGGGCGATGCCAGGCCGTTCAGAGATGTACAGAGACTACTTAATACAAATCTAAAAAAGGTGGTACGGGAAGAAATTTTGAAGCTGCTGAATGTGGGTATTATTTACCCAATCTCTGATAGCAAGTGGGTAAGTCCAGTCCATCTGGTTTCGAAGATATCAGGCATTACGATGGTCAAGAATGACAAGAATGAGCTAATACCAACAAGAATGACTACCGGGTAGCGAGTATGCATAGACTACAAGAAGTTCAACATAACAACAAAAAAGATCATTTTCCTCTACCATTCATTGATTAGACGCTGGAGCGACTTGTAGGTCATGCCTATTATTGTTTTCTATGTGGTTTTTTCCGGATACAATCAGATTCCCAGAGCGCTAGAAGATCAGGAGAAGACCACCTTCACTTGTCCATTTGGGAGATATGCCTACCAACAGATACTGTTCAGCATTTGCAATGCATCTGCCACTTTCCAACGGTACATGATGTATATCTTCTCAGACATGATAAAGCGCTACTTTAAGGTATTCATAGGTGACTTCTCCGTATTTGGTAATTTCTTTGACTCATGTCTTTTGCATTTATCATCTATGTTAGAACGTTGTGTTGTGACTAACTTGACACTGAGTTGGGAGAAAAGCCATTTCATAGTTTAACAAGGCATTGTCTTAGGTCATCTCTCAGGGGGGAATAAAGGTAGATAAGGCTAAAATAGATGTCATTGAGAAACTCCCACCACCCATTTCGGTGAAGGGAATTAGGAGCTTCCTTGGGCACGTAGGTTTTTATAGGCGCTTTATTAAAGATTTTTTCAAAAGTAGCAAACCCATGTGTGATTTGTTGTCCAAAGATATAGCTTTTAATTTTGATCAGAGATATCTAGAAGCCTTTGAGACTCTGAAAACAAAACTCACATCTACCTATATTATCATGGTCATTGATTGGTCTTTACCTTTTAAGATCATATGTGATGCATCTGACTATGCTATAGGTGCTGTCTTAGGACAACAAGTGAATAAATTGCCTCATGTTATTTACTACACTAGTCGCACTCTTAATGTCGCTCAAATGAATTATTCAACTACTGAAAAAGAGTTATTAGCGGTTGTGCATGCATTAGAAAAAATTAAGTCATATCTTATTGGGTCAAAAGTCATAATTTACTCTTATCATAGTGCTTTAAAATATTTATTGACAAAAAAGAAAGCGAAATGGAGATTAATTCGGTGGATCCTTTTATTGCAAGAGTTTGATGTTGAAATCAGGGATAAAAAGAGAAGTAAGAACGTGGTTGCAGATCATCTGTGTCGTCTCTTAGATAGTGATGAAGAACCAACGAGAGAAGTTGCTCTACCAATTTTAGAAAATTTTCCAGATGAGTAGCTTTATGCAGTATGTGAGGAGAAGCCATGGTATGCTGATCTTGTGATATTTTAGCTAACAGAATTTGGCCTGCAGATATGAGTTCACAAAAGAAGAAACACTTCAGTACATCAGCTCGTTATTACTATTGGGACTGATCGGAACGTTTATGTTATATTTTTGACCATTTTTACCTTGTCTTTTGATATTGTTTTCAAGTGAATTTGGTAGGCTTTATGTGTGTATTGAATTTGTATAGGTCTTATATGATTAATAGGGAAAAAGTGCCAAGTGGGAGGTTTGAAGCTCAAAAGAGGCATTCTGGACCAGTGAAAGGCACGACCTAGGTCTCGCGAGCTAGGGTCGCCACACAGAGTCGGGAAGAAAAGAGCAGTTTCGACTAGAGACTATTGCGACGAAGGGTCGCGGCAAGAGCATCGCGACGAAGATACCTAGTTTTGGTAGAGAGCATCGCGATCAATTTTCGTGACTAAGGGTTACGCTAGAGAATCGCGATGAAAGGTGTAGTTTTTGGCAGTGAGTGTGGCGACCTGGGTCTCGAGATATCTAGTTTTGGTAGAGAGCATCGCGATCAATTTTCGTGACTAAGGGTTACGCTAGAGAATCGCGATGAAAGGTGTAGTTTTTGGCAGTGAGTGTGGCGACCTGGGTCTCGAGACCCAGGGTCATGATGCACGGTCACGATAGCGATTCTGACGCCCTAATTTGTGTAGCTATAAAAAGGGAAAGAAAGAAAAAACAAGGAGTTTGCTCAGCAGTGAAAGAAATTGGTTCTAAGGCCAAAGATCCATTCAAATTTCTCTTCCTTCATCACTTCTTGTGTTCTTCTGATCAAAGACACAAGCCACACCATTAGTTCACCATCTTCATCAGAGAAGACGAAGTATCGAAGGAGACGAAGTTTCAGCTAGACCAAAATGGAATTTCTCACCCTTAGTGCTTCGAGAATGGGCTGTATCTCATCTTTATCGTCTTCTTTTGTTTTGATTGTTGTCATGTGTAACTAATTTCATAGTTAGGGGGTCAATGAACCATGATTGAATTTTAGGGTTTGTAATTGACTATCATATTCTTTTATATATCTCAAGAACTTTATTTTCTAGACAATTGATTATATTGATTTGTGATTTTTATTGGTTGCATTACGAAAGTATTTGCATGAATGTTGGATTGCAACTAATAAGGAAATTCTAGTCTATTTGCGAAATCATTAAGTTAGAATTGTGTTGATCTTAATTCTAGGGAATAATGAGTAGATTGATTGAGGCATGAAAGTGCTTAATTAACCTATGAATTAGAACTAATAATGGATTTCTAATTATTTTTACTCTATAACCAATAGACGAATTTAATTAGAATTACAACATCAATGCATGACCAATATCATTTGATGTGCCATTGTTAGGGATAGTTTACTTCTTTGAAATATTGTATTTCAAATAATTAACCCGTATTCATGATTGAGACCATTTGACCACCTAACGTTTTCTCATCCTTAGTTAAGTTCGCTCTTAAATTGTTGTTTTTAGATTCTTTAAGTGCAGTATTCAAACCATCAATTTTTTATTTCAATTTCTATTTAGTTAATAATATTTAGTTTTAGTATTAGTAAACCACCACTTCCTTGTGGATTCGGCCCCGTACTCACGGGAATTTATTACTTCGACGTATCATGCACTTGAAATTTATCCTACGTGTTGTGAGCGTGTCAGGGACGATCCGTACCTCTTCAAACTGGGTGCTGATAAGATTGTTAGGCTATATGTGTTGGCTCCATTTCTTGATTAAAAATGGGCCTTCATTAATGCTTCTCTTTACCTTTTTTTTTTCCCGTTCGCGGGTAATTATCGGTTGTTTTTTATGTTTTCCTTGAGTGTGCAGGTTTAGGTCTTTTCGGTGATTTCTGTCGATTCCAGTAATTTTTGTGCGAAGGCCATTCACCTCAGAAATCCAGATAGACACGCGACTTGCTTGCGAGTTGCCAAGTCGCGAAGGCAAATGTTGCAGCTAAAACCCAAGGCTCACGCGACTTGGAGTCGTGACTTGGCCAAGTCGCGAGTGTGCCTGGGAAGACCTAACAGGTTGTTATAAAAGGAAAAGTTGAGAGCAAAAGTGGGGAGTTCGGTTAGGGCTTAAAACAGACCACCAAGAGGAGAAAAAGAGAGAGAAGAAGAGGTAAAGGGGGAGAAGAAGATCACCTTGGAAACAAGAGGGTTCGGATTCGATCCTTGAGCCATATTCTCATCATCAAGCTTGGATTTGGAGAAAGTGGAAGCTAGAGGAATTTGCAACAGGAGGAGGACGAGAGTTCATCACACCTAGAGTTTTTCTATCCCTTTCCTTCTTTATTTTCTGCTTGTAACTCTTTATTAATTGAAAAACATGTTTGGTTGTAAATCTTTGATTATAAACTAAACTTGTAAGTCAGGGTTTTGATGGATCCTTTTCTATAAAACTTGAATGAATTGATTATTTAATTTGTTGTGGTTGATTATTATGTTGTTGAGTGGTATTATTATGCTTAATGCTTCTGAATGTAATGGCCTGCATTTAGTTGATTTTATAGTTGTGTGTTATGTACCGAGAGGAGACACCCACAACGTGCTCGATATAATATCCACCACAAGTAGAATTAGATAGAGATATACTAATTTGCTTGTGTCATCATATAGGGTGTTTATTGTGACTAATGCATTTTCATACACTTGGATATACCATCGAGAGATAGGATATTAGTGTATGTGCTAATAGGTCCGATTTACCTCGAGAGGGGACTTTGGATAATTTAGATAAATATGGTCATCAACATGAATAATTAAACCACAATGATGTGCTTTCATGAAATTCAATTGGATGGATTAGGTGAATTCAAATACCCTAACTAATCTCTCATATTGGTTGTTCGCTTTATTTTTATGTTTTTATATTTTTGTCTTTTATTTGCCTCTTCCAAACCTTCCGATTATCCAAATAGAGGTAGGCTTGATTAATTTTAGTATTCAACGCCTAAATATCCTTGTGGAGACGATAATTTACTCACACTTTATTACTTGTGCCGACTCCGTATACTTTCGGGTACAAAAAGGCGTAACAATATGTTCCTGATGTTGAGCAGAAGAGTGTTCTACAATTCTGTCATAAAAGGCATTACAGAGGGCATTTTGGTGCTAAGAAGACAGCTCTGAAGGTGTTGCAATCGGGATTCTGTTGGCCAATGTTGTTCAAAGATGCCTATCACCATTGTTTAACATGTGATCGGTGTCAGCGTATGAGAAACATCGGAAAGAAGGATGAGATGCCACTTACTAAAAACTTGGTGGTGAAATTATTTGATGTTTGGGGGATTGATTTTATGGGGCCGTTTCCTACTTTATTTGGGTACAACTATATTCTGGTTGCTATTGACTACGTATCCAAGTAGGTGAAAGCTTTGGCTACAAGGACCAATTATGGTGCCACAATTGTCAATTTTTTTAGGGAGATGAATTTTACTAGGTTTGGCACCCCTAGAGCAATCATCAGTGATTTTTTTTTTGTAGGGGGGAGGGGGGGGGGGGGGGGCAGTCATTTTTGCAACCGATCGTTTGTCGCTCTGCTAAAAAAAATATAACATCACGCACAAGGTAGCAACTTCTTATCATCTGCAGACGTCAGGACAAGTTGAAGTAAGTAACCGTCAGATCACGCAGATTCTTGAGGAGATGGTGAATTCTACTCGAAAGGATTGTACCATTAAACTGATTGAGGCATTATAGGCGTATCAGAATGCATTCAAAACACCGATTGGCATGAGTCCTTATAGGCTTGTATTTGGCAAAACGTGTCACTTGCCAGTTGTGTTAGAGCACTGAGCGTATTGGGCGATCAAGGAGTTCAATTTTGATACAGACAAAGCCGGCGAGGAGCAAAAATTACAACTCAATGAGTTGGAGAAATTGCGGTTGCATGACTATGAAAATGCAAAACTTTACAAGGAAAGGACTACGGCCTACCACGATCGGATCATTTACCACAAAGTGTTTGAACTAGGTATGAGGGCGTTATCGTTCAACTCTTGCCTTTGGTTGTTTCCTGAAAAGCTGAAGTCCAAGTGGACTTGACCGTTTCGAGTGAATGAGGTATTTCCACATGGAGCTGTAGAAGTTGAGGATGAAAAGACTGGTGCGTCTTTCAAGATCAATGAGCAACGTCTGAAGCAATACCATGGCGCAATTCCTCAAGTGTCAGTTGTCCATTTCATTGAGCCAGTTGGTGTCCCTTAACGGGATACACCATCTTGCCTAGATATTAAATAATATTGAGCCAGTCATTTTTGCAACCGATCGTTTGCTGCTCTGCTAAAAAAAAAATACAACATCACGCATAAGGTAGCAACTCCTTATCATCCGCAGACGTCAGGATAAGTTGAAGTGAGTAACCGTCAGATCACGCAGATTCTTGAGGAGATGGTGAATTCTACTCAAAAGGATTGTGCCATTAAAC
The DNA here is from genome assembly GCA_003430845.1 of Xanthoceras sorbifolium. NCBI lineage: Eukaryota > Viridiplantae > Streptophyta > Magnoliopsida > Sapindales > Sapindaceae > Xanthoceras > Xanthoceras sorbifolium. The sequence continues at coordinate 21,687,509 of CM010609.1, forward strand.
TGATTAATGCATTATGGGCGTATCAAAATGCATTCAAAACACCGATTGGAATGAGTCCTTACAGGCTCATATTTGGCAAAACGTGTCACTTGCCAGTTGTGTTAGAGCACTGAGCGTATTGGGCGATCAAGAAGTTCAATTTTGATATAGACAAAGCCGGCGAGGAGCAAAAATTACAACTCAATGAGTTGGAGGAACTGCGGTTGCATGACTATGAGAATGCAAAACTTTACAAGGAAAGGACTACGGCTTACCACGATCGGATCATTTACCACAAAATGTTTGAACCAGGTATGAGGGCGTTATCGTTCAACTCTCGCCTTTGGTTGTTTCCTGAAAAGCTGAAGTCCAAGTGGACTGGACCGTTTCGAGTGAAGGAGGTATTTCCACATGGAGCTGTGGAAGTTGAGGATGAAAAGACTGGTGCGTCTTTCAAGATCAATGAGCAACGTCTGAAGCAATACCATGGCGCAATTCCTCAAGTGTCAGTTGTCTATTTCATTGAGCCAGTTGGTGTCCCTTAACGGGACACACCATCTTGCCTAGATATTAAATAATGCACTTGGTGAGAGGTAACACACTCAAGTTTAATTTTTGTTTTGATTGTTTTTGTTGCTTTTGATAGTTATGAGTTTAATTTGTGTTAGTTATTTTTTTTATTTGAACATTGTTTAGGAACATGTATGTTTGATGTGTTGTGTTTGAATAGAGAAGAAAACTGCTGGAAAAAGTTTTCCCATTGAGTATCGCGACATATTGTCGTGAGCCTAGGTTGCAAGGACTGGTCACGGTACTCACAACCAAGAAGAGAAAAATTTTTCCAGTATGTATCGCGACCTACTGTTGTGACCCCAGGTCGCAAAGAAGGGTCGCGGTACTCACTGCCAGGAAAAGAAAAAAAAATTCAGGGAGCATCGCGATTCCCCTTTGCGACCCCCAATCATGACAACTAGTTGCGAAGCCTCACCCTTTATCCAAACGCCACCGTTTTGGACCAAGAAGTCACATCACGATGGGAGTAGCGCGACCTTTGGTCGCGATACGAGGTCACGACAAAGATTTAGGATTTAAATCCCTAATTCGCGACTGAAGCCATTTAATTCAAAGGATCCCCCGCATAATCACCTTTCAAAGCTCTCTCAAGTTCATCTTTTTACACCAAATTGTTTTTTGGGTTTCTTTTGCAAGGTAAGGATCTTCCATTCTTGCCCTTAGACATTAACTTTACTTTGAAAGCATGTTTGGGTTGGATAAATTATGATTTTAGTGCGTAGGGTTGTGAAGAGAATTTGTGGAGGATTAATTGTGATATTTGATTGATTGTTGAGAAGTGCTTGAGTGTGGTGGTAGTTTGGAGTGTTGTGAGTGTGGTATTTTAAAGTGCTTGAGTGTGGAATTGTGATATTTCGATGGTTTGTGTTTGTGTGGTCCATATATTATTGTGTGTATTGCATTATTGGCATTTACTTGGTTTATTATCAACTGAGAATCACCACAAACGAGTAAAGACTTGATTCCGAGATCCAACGTCACTCAGACTCCTTGTATCAAGGCCTCATACTCTGCGGTGTTATTGGTCTCTCGAAATCCAAATCTTTAAGTTAGCTGCACCACCGAACCATCTGGAGCTTGGACAACAACCCCAGCCCCGCTACCATATCTGTTAGATGACCCATCGACAAAGAGCTTCCAATCATCCTCCTTAGAATTGAATAAGGAGTCTACCTCTCTGGTAGTCAACTCCGATACAAAATCGGCTATTACTTGTCCTTTGATTGCACTTATGGGTTTAACTGAGATATCAAATTCACTAAGTTTCACAGACCATTTGATCATTCATCTCGAAGCCTCTAACTTGAGGATCACCTATTTCAAAGGATGGTTTGTGAATACTATGATCGGATGAGCTTGAAAATAAGGTCGGAGTCTCTATGCTACTGTTATCAGTACTAGGGCAAGCTTCTCAATCTCGAAGTATCTCGTTTTTGGGCCAGTCATGGCTTTATTCATATAGTAGACTACCTGTTGAGTCCATTAATCATCTCTGATGATTACCGAGCTTACTTTCACGGAGGAGACAGCTAGACACAAGTACGTTGTTTCTGTTTGTGGCTTTGATAGCATCGACGGGCTAGCCAAGTAGTGCTTTAGTTCCTCGAAGGCCTTTTCACACTCAGCAATCCATTTATTGGAGGTGTTTTTGTTTAGAGCTCGAAAAAACAGGAGGCAACGATCTGTCAACCAAGAAACGAACCTCGATAAAGAGACTACGCGCCCAGTAAGGCCCTGAATCGCTTTTATGGTTTGAGGGCTTTGATTGCTTCTATCCCACGTTGATGAACCATAAAGCCTAGGAATTTTTCAGAAGTAACTCCAAAGGCCCATTTTTCTGGATTCAAGCCATGTTATACCTTCAAAGTGTCATAAAGGTTTCTTCGAGGTCAGCTCTATGGTTGATAGCTTCCATAGACTTCGTCAGCATGTCATCCATATATATCTCCATGATTCTTTCGAGCTGTAATGTGAGCATTCGATTCACCAGCCTTTAGTAAGCATCTCCTGCGTTTTTTAGTGCGAAAGGCATCACTTTATAACAATACATGCTCTTGTCAGTTACGAATGTCGTTTAGTCTTCATCAGATTGTAGCATTCTCACTTGATTGTAACCTGAGTAAGCATCCATAAAGCTCAGGAGTTGATGTCCCGCTGTTGAATCAACCAATTGATCAATTCGCGGCAAAGGAAAGCAATCCTTCGAACATGCTTGGTTGAGATCGGTAAATTTCACACACATCCTCCACCGATTATCCTTTTTCCTAGCAAGAACTACATTTGATAGCCACTGGTTGTATTCCAGAGGCCTGATGAACCCTGCATTCAATAACTTATGAACTTTGACCTCTATGGCTCGGTATCTCTCAGCATTGAACGACCTTCTCTTTTAGCAAACAGGCTTAAAGTCTGGCCGTATATTTAATTTATGGATTGCCACTTCCGGATCAATTCCCAGGATATCTTGGTGGCTCCAAGTGAATATGTCTGAGTATTGAGTTAACAGGTCGATTAAACTTGAACGAACCTCCGGGCTGAGGGACATACCGATGAGCACAGTCTTGTACGGATCTTTTTCATGTAAAGGGATTCACCCGAGAGGCTCCACTAGAGGGTTTCAAGGTAATGTCCCTAGGGTCTAAGCTCATGACCTGAGCTCGTTCGAGTTCGTCATTTTGCTGCTGCTGGACCAAAACACCGAGAGGCTTTCTCTTGAGTCTCTTGAACTTCCAACCCTTAGGCTCGATGGTGTTATCTACTGTAACCACCAAAGAATTTCCTGCGGTGACAGCTATGCTTTGCCCCAATCTCTATGCACCTCTTGTACTTGTCTTGATCTGCTTTCATTTCCCCCTCGCCATTATCGATGGGAAACTTCACCTTCATGCAATCGACGTTGCTTACAGCCCGCAAATCGTAGAGGGTTGGTCTCTCGATCAACACTTTGAAGGGGAAAGGGATATCCACAACTTGAAAAGTTACCCAGAGGGTGCGGGTCTGAGGACGAGTATCGAATCTGACCGGTAGGTTTAATGGCCCAAGGGGTCTGGTTCTATGTCCCCCGATCCTTCTAATGCAATACCGAGTTGCTTACAGTTGCTCTAACTTGTATCCTAATTGCTCAACTACCGTCCAATGAATTATATCAGTTGAGCTCCCGTGATCAATCAAAACCTTCTTGACTGTGCGGTTGGAGATCTTAACTGTTACCACAAAAGGGTCACAGTGAGGGTACCTGACCCCTGCGAATCCTCGAGGAAAAATGTTATCGGCACCCAATCATTTGGTTGCAGTTGGGAGCCTCCAGCTATGCAGACATTTGCTGAAGTTTTCGAAGTCAGAGGTTCTCCACTATATCTGTAACACCCCCTGACCCGACCCGTCTGGACCGACCCAGGGAGCGCTACCGAGTTTTCCAAAACTTTTCTTAATTCTGTTTATAATTTGAAAATCAAATAATTTAAAATTTAAAATCCTTTCTAGTGAGCCCATCCAAAACTATTTTAAAAATTTCGACAGAGTTCCCCCTATTTTTCTGAATTCCCAAAAATCCTGTTTACATCAAAAACTCAAACAATATATATTTTCAACACTTCAAATTTATTTTCTCAATCAATTGCGCACTCTACCATCTAGTGCGACTTTCCAACATTTTTAAATAAAACATAAATAATCAATATTTACAAACCTTTGAAAAAGGAAAATATAAACCATAAAACAATTATATACAGAACATAAATATATCACATTTACAAACTTCTGTATATGCATACTTAACTGAATATAATATACAAAAGTATTAACTACTCAAAGATATAGTGACTCTGAATCTTCAATCTGCAGCTATCTCCTCTCTACTCTTTTTCTCCCTCGGTATCCCTGTTACCTACACGTGATAAAATCAACGCGCTAAGCAATAATGCTTAGTGGGTGTACACTAAAATAATGACAATGAAATATAAAACAATTAATCTAAAATTCATAAATTCAGAACTACATATAAAACAAACATTATATATATATTTCGAATACTGAAACTATATAAAATAAAATATTACAAAAGTTCCTGGGTTTAAATCCCAATAGCATTTATTTATTTCAATATTCAAATTCATAGTTTTCAGTTCTTAATTGGGTCTCTGATACATATTACAGGGTTTACAGAACTGGATTACGGGTTTACAGTCGGTTTCCTATTTCAAAAAGAAATGGTATCCGTATATTCACAGTCGGTTTCCCATTTCAGAATGAAATGGTATCCATATTTTTCATAGTCGGTTTTCCATTTCAAAATGAAATGGTATTCGTAAATTCACAGTCGGTTTCCCATTTCAAAATGAAATGGTATCCGTATATAATCATCATAATCATCAGGAATATCAGTGCAGTACTGCTAAATGTACCTAATTGACATGTCAATCTCCTATATCCATATGTTCCCTATACATATATCAGGGCCATTATTCAGGTATCAAATTTCATATCAAATCAGTTCATTTCTTTCGAGAATCAACGATTATAAGTTTCAATCAAAATCAATAATTATAAAACCAAACAATATTCGTAAAACAATATTCGTAAATCAGGTTTTGAAAACATACGATCTTATTGAAATTCCATAATATCAAAATATTCCACAATTAATTCCAACAATGTACGAAAATGAAATACGAGTATATGAAATCCATAAATATGTTTCCAAACTCACTAAATCAAAAGTACATAACGAAAAAAGATTTCAGAAACGAGTGTACACCAATCTGGATACCAGTTTTACGAACGTTTCTTTCCTGGATTTCCTTTTTCCTTTTTCCTTTTCTTTTTTTCCCTCCTTTCTTCCTTTTCGTTCTTCTTCTTCCTTTCCTCTTCTTTTTCTTCTCTTCTTCTTCCTTTTCTCTTCTTCCTTTCTCTCTCTTCTTCTTCCTTTTCCTTCTTTTTCTCTTTTTTTCTTTTTCTCTCTTTCTCTCTTTTCCCCGGTCTCTCTCCTTCTCTTTTTCTCTCTTTCTTCTTCGTGAAGCTTCTCACCGCCTCTTATTTTTTTTATAAAAATTCGGTTATCGCGACCGCTCCTCGCTACCACAACCATTTGGTTGTGTTGCTCACTGAGTGATTTCACCGCTTTCATCGTGATCAACCATCGCAGTGTCTGGTCGCATTGTTTACTGCCCAAAATTAATATTTTCACCGCGAGCTACTCAGCGCAATCCCTGGTCGCGGTGACTGGTCACGGTGCTCACTGCCTAAAATCACCATTTTCATCGCCAGCTGCTGATCGCGATCCCTGGTCGCGGTACTCACTGCCAACTTTTTCCTCTTTCCTTCATGCATTCTTTACAGACCGCTCCACCTGGTCTACTTGTATACCTAAAAATTAGTCCAATAAACATGTTACATTATTTTTATATAATTAACAACACTTTTGGGCACTTTTCATAATTAACGAAAATTACAGATGTTACAATTCTTCCCCTCTTAAGAAATTTCGTCCTCGAAATTTACCTTAGTTGAACAGTTGTGGATACTGTGGGTTAGGTCCTCGAAATTTCATCTTCGCTTTCCCAGGTAGCTTCTTCTATATTATGATTTCTCTAGAGGACTTTCACCAGTGGAACTCTTTGATTTCGTAGTTCTTTAATCTCCTTATCAAGAATTTGCACTAGTTCCTCTTCGTAGGTTAGGTCTGGTCATATTTCAATATTTTCAGCTTGGACTCTGTGGGTAGGATCAGATCTGTATCTCCTTAGCATGGACACATGGAAGACATTATGAATTTTTTCTAGTTCATAAGGTAAAGCAAGTCTATAAGCTACTGGTCCCACATGTTCAATGATCTCATATTGGCCAATAAACCTAGGACTTAACTTCCCTTTTCTGCCAAATCTGAGTACTTTCTTCTATGGAGATACTTTCAGGAAAACTTTTTCACCGACTTCATATTCTATCTCCTTTCTTTTCAGGTCTGCATAAGATTTCTGTCGATCAGAGGCAACTTTCAGTCTTTCCTTGATAATCTTCACCTTCTTCTCAGTTTGCCTGATCAAATCTGGGCCTACTAACTTGTCTTCTCCTAACTCTGTCCAGCATACAGGTGTCCTGCATTTCCTTCCATACAGTGCTTCATATGGTGTCATAGCTATGCTCGATTGGTAACTGTTATTGTATGCAAATTCTATCAATGGGAGGTTATCAGCCCAATTCCCTTCAAAATCAATTACAGAACTCCTGAGCATATCTTCTAGCACCTGAATTACTCTTTCTGATTGTCCGTCTGTTTGCGGATGGAAGGCTATATTGAAACTCAATCGAGTACCCAAAGCTTCTTGAAACTTCTTCCAGAATCTGGATGTAAACCTCGGGTCTCTATCTGATATTATGGATGCAGGTACTCCATGCAATCTGACTATTTCTCTTATATACACTTTTGCCAGTCGATCCAGTGAATAGTCAGTTCTAACAGGTAGAAAATGTGCTGACTTCATCAGTCGGTCCACTATTACCCATATTGAATCATATTTACTCCGGGTGAGTGGCAATCCTGTGACAAAGTCCATCGTAATGCAATCCCATTTCCATTCAAGTATTGATATTGGTTGTAACAATCCTGATGGAACCTGATGTTCAGCTTTCACCTGTTGACAAGTCATACATTTATTCACAAAATCTACCACATCTTTTTTCATACCAGACCACCAATACAGAGTCTTCAAATTTCTGTACATCTTTGTGCTATCTGGATGCATCAAATACGAACTACTGTGTGCCTCTGTCAGGATCATATTTCTCAATTCTTCATCATCTAGAATGCAAATCCTGTCTCTAAAACACACAATACCATCATTTCTGATTGTGAAGTCCGGACGCTTCCCCTCTAGGATCTGTCCACATACCATCTGGATTCTATCATCCTACTTCTGTTTTTCTGCAATCTGCTGAATCAAACTTGGTCTGCATCTCAATTCAGCTACCAATGCATTGTCTGGATTCAATTGTAATTACACATTAGTGGCTTTTAAAGCGAATAATGCTTTTCTGCTCAAAGCATCTGCTACTACGTTCGCCTTTCCTGGATGGTAGTCAATCACACAGTCATAGTCTTTGATCAACTCCATCCATCTTCTTTGTCTCAAATTGAGCTCTCTTTGAGTTGACAGATATTTCAAACTCTTGTGATCTGTGTATATGTAACATTTCTCACCATACAAGTAATGCCTCCAAACTTTCAAGGCAAATACGATAGCTGCAAGTTCCAGATTATGTATCGGATAGTTCTGTTCATGAGTTTTCAGTTGTCTGGACTCATATGCAACCACCTTGCCTTCCTGCATTAATACACAACCTAAACCATGGTGTGAGGCATCACTATAGATCACAAAATCTTTACCTGAAATAGGCTGAATCAGGAATGGAGCCTCAACTAGCATTATCTTCAATCTGTCAAAAGATGCCTGGCATCTGTCAGTCCAGTCAAATATGATATTTTTATGCAGTAGCTTAGTCAACGGACTTGCTATGGAGGAGAATCCCTTCACAAACCGTCGATAATAACCTGCCAAGCCTAAGAAACTTCTGACTTCTGCAACATTCTATGGAGGCTTCCATTCCATAATTGCTTCAATCTTTTTAGGATCTGCCTTAATACCTTCTACTGACACAATATAGCCCAGAAATGCAATCTCGGCCAACCAAAACTCACATTTACTCAATTTTCCATACAGTTGCTTCTCCCTTAGACTCTGCAGTACTACTCTGAGGTGCCTTGGTGCGGATTTTATGCAACTCGCAAGTGTACGAGATCAACACAAGTAATAAAGAGTGAGTAGAGTATCGTTCCCACGAGGACAATGAATATCAATTACCAAAATTAACTCAATCTAATTCTATTTGGAATAACAATATTTTAGAAATTGCAAATTAACTAAAAACAATTAAAAACTACGATTCGAATTCAAGGGAATTGAGGTGTTAGGATATCCGATTTCACTTGGTTATTATTATCAAATACTCATGAGTTACTATCTAGATTTTATTACCAATGGTTGAATGCGTGCTTAAACTAGATTAACTAATAATTTCTCTCGAGTATTACCAGAATTATTCCACCGCACACCAATACCCTATCTCTCGATGACTACTGAGTGCGCGAGAACATATTAAGAATAAATAAACACAAAACAAGCAACACAAATCAATTACTATATCTCTATGTAATTTAGTAGGTGATAAACATTAATACGAGCATGTGGCGAGCGTCTCCTCTCGGTTCATAACCCAACCACCTATGATGATTCTAAGTGATGATCAGACACAATAGAAAGCAATAAACTCAATAATATCTATTCAACACATCAATAACAAATCTATATAGAAAACCTTAATTGTATTCAATAATTAATAAACCAAGATCCATCATTAATCCTAACTATGGAAAATTAGTTTATGCTTGAGTAAAAGAATAAAGCAATAATATTCTTAAATCCTAGCATGACTAATTACAACGGAAAAGTAAAAGAGAAGAAATCTTAGAAAATTTCGTTGATTCCCAATCGATTGCTTTCCGAGGTGATGCGAAATTGATGACGAATACGATGCGGAAAGAAGATGTTGCTTCCAAACCCTAGAATTTTCGACCTCCTTTTTCTTATTGATTGAATCTCTATTTATAACTTTCCCAATGAAGAATTTGAGAAGGATATAGCTTTCCCTAATGAAGAATTTGAGAAGGAAATGATCACATGACTTCGTGCCAAAAGCGCTAGCTGAGGGCACTATCTGAGGTAGCGCCACCTGATGGAGAAGAAAAGCGCTAGCTGAGGGCGCTACCTGAGGTAGCGCCTCTTGGTAGCGCCACCTGATGGGCGAATTTTCCACCAAAAGGTGCTATCTAAGAGCGCTACCTGAGGTAGCGCCTCTTGGTAGCGCCTCATAGACTTGCTCTTCAACTTGATTTTATGGTCTATTGATCCGCAATCATCCAAAACATCATCAATCATCGAACATCACCTGCACACTAAATAAACACATCAAAACATCCAATTTTCCTTAAGAATCGAGCAAAAATGATAAATAATGGGGTCGCAAAATCATGCAAAATATGACATTATCAATACCCCCAAACCTAGCTTTTGCTCGTCCTCGAGCAAAATCGGAACGAATTAGAAACAAAAGTAAAAATTAACAAATAAAGTAAACCATCATAATCCACTTTCGTAGGTAAACACGATGACACTTAGCATGTGCCACAAGCCTTTAAACCCCTAGGTGTCCCTAGTAGGAAAAGTTGTGTCTCCTGAGAGTTTACAGATACGTCACCCACAAACGTAATCCCTGTGCGTTGAATTCATTGAAACACTTACTTAAAACATACTATCAAAGACTCATTCATGCATGACATACCAATAATCAATAACTAAAGCTCGGTCTATGGAATTAAACATCAAACAGTATCTAACTAACCAATGCTCGAGTTATCATAATCTCAAAACAAATACATTCGAATGCCATTGATATAATTTGCCTCGACTCTACATCTCGCATGGAATCTCTCATTATAGCTTTTAGAACCTAGGCTTATACACTCATTCAAATATATGCGAATTGGAGTTTATGCAAAATAAAAATCAAATTTTTCTTCGCATATGAGTATGTAAACAGAAAGACGCTCAGATTATGCAAAAGATCTCATGAATAGATTCAGACACTAAGAATGAAATAAATCACAATGCACGCACATACTATTAAATTGGAATCATCAAAAGATCAGTAGGTTTTTTTCTCGGTTATAATGGGGTCAAGGGTGGAGGTTAAGAAATAAAACGAAAACCGGATTTCAAAAAGAACTTAGGATCACAAACATAGAGCTTTATTCAAACTTCGACAAACCTCTACATTTCATTTCAAGCACAAATTTTTTTTTTTTTTTAATGAATCCAATCCTTTTTTATTAATTCTTTTTTTTTCCTTTTCTTTTTAACTTCAAGCCATCAAGCTTAACACCTTTTTTTTTCTTCTTTTTTTTTTTTTTTTGATAGAATACGGCTTGAATGGACTTGAACAATTTCGATTTCCTTAATTTCTTTTCTCACTTTCACAATTTGTTTTGAAAATTCTCTTCTCTTTTTCTATAATTTATCTCCAAATGATCCTAAGCTCAAAGGGTAAGGCTAAACGTACAAGGGCTTGGATACAGATTTTGTAGGAGATGCAAGAAAATGGTTAATGTGTTTGGCTTCAAAGGGGTTAATGAAGCACACACAAAGGTTAGGAATTATGGCCTTTAACTCGGTTTAAAAACACACATAGCCTACATCACTTCTCAAGATTCAACCAACTCAAAAGCATAGGACACATGTGAATTTATTTAAAATAGAGTTCATTAGCATCCAAAGCAAAACCTATAGAGATCAATCTATTTTAAAATTATCATGGAGAGTGTATAGGAGTAGAAACAATAAAACCCTCTCAAAATAAAACGATAACAGCTCAAAAACTCACAAGGGTAGTCTCCACTATTAATCATGGCAATTCAAACATGTTATTTCTCCACTATAATATCAAGAACATGGCTAATTAAATACTGAACAACATAAAACTCTCTAAGACCCTACTTTAGTTAAACATTATTGGTACTGTATGTAAAACGGTCTCACAATAACATGTATAAGCATCATATCTTAGCAAATTCAACTAACATCGCACCAAAGTTCAAACTCCTACCCCCAAACCTAAATCTAACATTGTCCTCAATGTTAGTCAATAAAAGAACAAAAAACAGATAATAGGGAATTCGAAACTCAATAAAGTACACTGGTGAGAATTTACAACGAACATAACAGACTAATAATGTAACAAAGTCATCAGAACTAACAATCAAAAGCAAACATACTAAAATTAACAAAAAAAAAAAAAACTATCAATAATCCTAACAATTCCAAAGTTCAAACAAGCAATCTAAAAACTAACATTATTAACAAAAAATGAAACAAAAAATAAAATTTTACCAGGTTGTCTCTTACTTTTGCCCACCTGCCCCATAATTGATATCTTCTCATCAACCTACCATACCATCCTAATCAAGTGACAGGAAGAGAAGATAACTCTCCTAGCCATGCATACCTTAATAAGAAGGCAGCTTTTTAGGGCCCAAGTGTGGCAGTTGCTCAAAGGGTGGAGGCGGTTTAGGCTTTCCTTCTCCAAGCTCTTTAAAATAAAATGTACTCTTGTACGAGGGCGGAAGCGAAGAATCTAACCAAAGTGCATCATCTGCAACCTTTTGGCTATCATCCTTTTTAATGGCATGGATAAAAAATGAATCAAGTGGCTCTTGAGATGTGGCTACTATATCTCCATGTGACACGTTTTTTCTCACTTCCATCTCTACTTGATCAATCCCCATCGGATGTGCAACTAGCTTTTTGATTTCCAAGGTAATCTCCCTGCATTGCTCCATCGGATATGTATCTATGTTGTTTTGCAATGCTTCTTGTGCTTCCCCTTGGATCTCTTTTGTTAATTGGCTGATTTGAACCTCCAAGTTTTGGATGGCTATTTGAGATTGTTGTACCGCTTGGCCAAGTTGCTTTAAAGAACTTTCTTGCACATCCATCCATGTGTCCATCTTTGACATTATTGCATCTTGCTTCGACATGAATGCAAAAATCAAGTCTTCGACAGAGGACTTCTCTTCTTGTTGGTTGCTCCATGAAAAATCAGCATGGTTGCTCCACCTGGGATTGTATATGCTCGGGTAGGGGTTGTTATGTTGATAGTTATAATTTTGCACATAATTTATTTGTTCATAACTGCCATCAGCAAACAGATTGCCCACCTGACAATCGATGCTCACCTGCGGCCCCCCATATAAGAAACAACCCAATGGTGTTCTAACTAACCTTTCAGGTGTTACCCTTTTATATGACCATTGATAATCATTAGTTGCCACTTCTTCAATAGGATTATACGCCTCATACCACGAGTACATAACCTATACAAAAAAAAAATATTAAAAAAATAAATAAATAAAAATATAAAACTACAAAAAATAAAAACAATACACAAATACACAAATAAAAAAAAATTCCAAAGTAGCAAAAGGCTAAATCGGTATTGATATTGACATTCAATTGTCCACGGCAACGGTACCAAAAACTTGATACGGATTTTATGCAACTCGCAAGTGTATGATCTATAATTTATTTTCATATATTTACGACCTTTAAACCGTATCTTTTAATTATATTCTTAAGTATTTTTGGTGCTTTTGACGTGTTTTCCTTGAGTGTGCAGGTTTAGGGACCTAAGTGATGATTTTATATATTTTTGGGGAAAATGTGTAATTTCAGTAACATTGTGGAAGGGCATCTATGAAAGAATAGTAAAGTGCTGGGGCAAAAATGCAATTTCAAAAAGTTGACCCAGCCATTAGTGAAACGGTGCGTTTTGCACCTAAGGCTTTGGGTCTTAAGTTGAACGACACCGTTTTGGACCAAAGCATTGGTCCAAAACGACGTCGTTTTAGTTAAGAAAGAAAAATAAAAACAAACCCGGTTTCGCCATGCACAGCCCGACCAGCCTCTCCTCGCGCCCTCGCTCTCGTTGAAGACGCCCATGCCGAACCAGTGAGCACCGCGATGCCTCGCGTGATCAGCCCCAGCTCGCGTCCCTCCTCGCGGTGAAGATGAGCCATCCAGACAGTGAGCAACGCGAGGATAGCCGCGACCACAGCAGCTCGCGGTGCAGCTCGCGATGAAGAAGAAAAGGTGGCAGTGGGCAAGGCGAGCTCGAGCGCGGTGTGCCCTCCTCGCGGTGCTGCTCGCGTTCCAGCCTCTTCAAGCAGGCCAGTGAAGGCCGCGACCAAACCACCGCGACTTGTGGTCGCGGTGAAGAAAAAAACGCGACCTAATGCCCTGCTATAAAAAGAAAATGGCAGCAGCTGGGTAAAGGGGGAGAGCTCGTGGCAGTGCAGTCCAAGCAGCCTTCAAGCTGCTCCAAAGGTGATCTCCATCCTTCTTGCTCCTCCCAAACACATCCCAAGCATCACAAATCATCACAACATCTCTAGATCGTAAGTGTTCATCGAAGAAGATGAAGATCGAAAGCGGAGAAGTTCAAGCCGGACCAAAGCGGATCTTTGAGTCTTGAGAGCTTCAATGGGTTGTATTTCATCTCGTTAATCTTCCTTGATTGTTCATTTATGATTATGAGTTGTTAGAACTATTGTTAAGTGATTTTCGGAACCGTGAACGGATTTGGATTTTATTGTTTATGAATATATTTTATGTGATTTATGTCATGATATTATGTGCTTAATAATAATCAATATGTTTTCCATTTCCGTGATTGGAACCGTGTGACCACCTCGCATTATCCTCCATTGAATCCGTCTCGTTTTATATTAATTGTTTTAGTTAATTTAATTTAGTTTAATTAATTGTAAACCATGATTATGAGCTAAACTAGTAAGTTGGGGTTTTGATGGATATTATTCTATAATGATTGAATGAATTGATTGTTTAATTTGTTGCGGTTGATTATTGTGTTGTTGAGTGGTTTTATTGTGCTTAATGCTTTTGAATGTGAAGGCCTACATTTAGATGATAAATTTGTGGTGTGTTATGTACCGAGAGGAAACGCCTACCACATGCTCGATATAATGTCCACCACAAGTAAAATTGGATAGAGATATACTAATTTGCTTGTGTGATCACATAGGGTGTTTATTGTGACTAATGCATTTCCATGCACTTGGATATACCATCGAGAGATAGGATATTAGTGTGTGCGTAATAGGTCCGATTTACCTCGAGAGGGGACTTTGGATAAATTAGATAAACACGGTCATCTTCATGAATAATTAGACTACAACAATGTGCTTTCATGGAACTCAATTGGATGGAATAGGTGAATTCAAATACCCTAACTAATCTCTCATATTGGTTGCTTGCTTTATTTTCATGTCTTTATATTTTTATCATTTAATATCTTTCGATTATCCAAATAGAAATAGGCTTGGTTAATTTTAGTACTCAACGCCTAAATATCCCTGTGGAGACGATAATTTACTCATCATTTTATTACTTGTGCCGACCCCGTATACTTGCGGGTACAAAATAGTCGCACCAGTGTACGAGATCAACACAAGTAATAAAGAGTGAGTAGATTCCCACAGGGACAATGAATATACCAAAATTAACTCAACCTAATTCTATTTGGAATAACAAGGTTTTAGAAATTGTAAATTAATTAAAAACAATAAAAAAAAAAAACAACGATTCGAATTCAAAGGAATTGAGGCGTTAGAATATTCAATTTCACTTGGTTATTATTATCAAACACTCATGAGTTACTATCTAGATTGTATTATCGATGGTTGAATGCGTGCTTAAACTAGATTAACCAATAATCTCTCTTGAGTATTACCAGAATTATTCCATCGCATACCAATACTCTATCTCCCGATGATTACTGAGTGCGCGAGAACACATTAAGAATAAATAAACACAATTCAAGCAACACAAACCAATTACTATATCTCTATGTAATTTAGTATGTGATAGACATTAATACGAGCACGTGGCGGGTGTCTCCTCTCGGTTCATAACCCAACCACCTATGATGATTCTAAGTGATGATCAGACACAATAGAAAGCAATAAACTCAATAATATCTATTCAACACATCAATAACAAATCTAAATAGAAAACCTCAATTGTATTCAATAATTAATAAACCAAGATCCATCATCAATCCTAACTATGAAAAATTAGTTCATGCTTGAGTAAAAGAATAAAGCAATAATATTCTTAAATCCAAGCATGGCTAATAACAATAGAAAAGTAAAGGAGAAAAAATCTTAGAAAATTTCGTTGATTCCCAATCAATTGCTTTCCGAGGTGATGTGAAATTGATGACGAATGCGATGCAGAACGAAGATGTTTCTCCCAAACCCTAGAATTTTCGACCTCTTTTTTCTTATTGATTGAGTCTCTATTTATAGCATTCATAATGAAGAATTTGATAAGGATATAGCTTTCCCTAATGAAGAATTTGATAAGGAAACGATCACATGACTTCCTTGCAAAAGCGCTAGCTCAGGTAGTGCCTCTTGGTAGCGCCACCTGATGAAGAAGAAAAACGCTAGCTGAGGGGTAGCGCCTCTTGGTAGTGCCACCTGATGGAGAAGAAAAGCGCTAGCTGAGGTAGCGCCTTTTGGTAGCCCCACCTGATGGAGAAGAAAAGCGCTAGTCAGGTAGCGCCTATTGGTAGCGCCACCTAATGGGCGAATTTGCCACCAAAAGGTGCAACCTAAGAGCGCTACCTTGGTAGCGCCTCATAGACTTGCTCTTCAACTTGATTTTATGGTCTATTGATCCAAAATCATCCAAAACATCATCAATCATCGAATAGCACCTGCACACTAAATAAACACATCAAAACATCCAATTTTCCTTAAGAATCGAGCAAAAACGATAAATAATGGGGTCGCAAAATCATGCAAAATATTAACACGCCCAGCAGGTATTCCCGCCTGTCACGCGGGTGACCCGGGTTCGGTCCCCGGTAACGACGCCAAAAATTTGGTGCGAATTTTATGCAACTCGCAAGTGTACGAGATCAACACAAGTAATAAAGAGTGAGTAGAGTATCGTTCCCACGAGGACAATGAATATCAATTACCAAAATTAACTCAACCTAATTCTATTTGGAATAACAATATTTTAGAAATTGCAAATTAACTAAAAACAATTAAAAACTACTATTCGAATTCAAGGGAATTGAGGCGTTAGGATATCCGATTTTACTTGGTTATTATTATCAAACACTTATGAGTTACTATCTAGATTTTATTACCAATGGTTGAATGCGTGCTTAAACTAGATTAACTAATAATCTCTCTCGAGTATTACCAGAATTATTCCACCGCACACCAATACCCTATCTCTCGATGACTACTGAGTGCGCGAGAACACATTAAGAATAAATAAACACAATTCAAGCAACACAAACCAATTACTATATCTCTATGTAATTTAGTAGGTGATAGACATTAATACGAGCACGTGGCGAGCGTCTCCTCTCGGTTCATAACCCAACCACTTATGATGATTCTAAGTGATGATCAGACACAATAGAAAGCAATAAACTCAATAATATATATTCAACACATCAATAACAAATCTAAATAGAAAACCTCAATTGTATTCAATAATTAATAAACCAAGATCCATCATCAATCCTAACTATGGAAAATTAGTTCATGCATGAGTAAAAGAATAAAGCAATAATATTCTTAAATCCTAGCATGGCTAATTACAACAGAAAAGTAAAGGAGAAGAAATCTTAAAAAATTTCGTTGATTCTCAATTGATTACTTTCCGAGGTGATGCGAAATTGATGACGAGTGCAATGCGGAACGAAGATGTTACTTCCAAACCCTAGAATTTTCGACCTCCTTTTTCTTATTGATTGAGTCTCTATTTATAGCTTTCCCAATGAAGAATTTAAGAAAGATATAGCTTTCCCTAATGAAGAATTTGAGAAGGAAATGATCACATGACTTCGTGCCAAAAGCGCTAGCTGAGGGCACTACCTGAGGTAACGCCTCTTGGTAGCGCCACCTGATGGAGAAGAAAAGCGCTAGCTGAGGTAGTGCCTCTTAGTAGCGCCACCTGATGGAGAAGAAAAGTGCTAGCTGAGGTAGTGCCATCTGATGGGCGAATTTTCTACCAAAAGGTGCTACTTAAGAGCGCAACCTAAGGTAGCGCCTCTTGGTAGCTCCTCATAGACTTGCTCTTCAACTTGATTTTATGGTCTATTGATTCGAAATCATCCAAAACATCATCAATCATCGAATATCACCTGCACACTAAATAAACACATCAAAACGTCCAATTTTCCTTAAGAATCGAGCAAAAACGATAAATAATGGGGTCGCAAAATCATGCAAAATATGACATTATCATGCCTCTCATGATCCTCTGTCGTCTGTGAGTACATCAGGATATCATCAATAAATACTACCACAAACTAATCCAAGTATGGTCGGAATATCCGGTTCATCATATCCATAAAGGCGGCAGGTGCATTTGTCAGCCCAAATGGCATTACTACAAATTCATAATGTCCATACCTCGTTCTGAATGCGGTTTTTGGAATATCAGAATCTTTTATTCTCAACTGATGATACCCCGATCTGAGATTTATCTTTAAGAAGACACAAACTCCTCTCAACTGGTCAAACAAATCATCAATTCTAGGGAACGGATATTTATTCTGGACAGTGAGTTTATTCAGCTGCCTATAATCGATACATAATCTCAATGACCCATCTTTCTTTTTCATTAACAACACTAGAGCTCCCCACGGGGATACACTGGGTCTAATGAAGCCCTTATCCAGCAATTCTTGTAACAGTATCTTTAGTTCTTTCAATTCTGCTGGTGCCATTCTGTAAGGAGCTATAAATACTGGTGAAGTACCTGGTACCACATCGATTACAAACTCCACTTCTCTCTGAGGTGGCAAACCATGAAGCTTTTCTGGAAATACATCTGCAAAATCATATACAGTGGGTATATTCTGAATTTTAGAATTAACCTTTCTAAAATCGACCACTTGTGCCAGATAAGCTTCACAACCCTTTCTGATCAATTTACAGGCTGTAATGGCTGAAATGACATTGGAGAGAAAATACCTCCTTTCACCCTCCATCGTGATTTCTGCACCATTGACTGTTCTGAGTGTTACTCTTTTCAATTCGCAGTCGATCACCACTTTGTGTCTGGATAGCCAATCCATGCCTAGAATAACATCAAACTCATGGAATGACAACTCCATCAAATCTCCTGGAAATTCATATTCCTGAATCCGAATAGGACAATTTTTGTACACACGATTTAAAACTACACTTTGGCCTATCGGATTACTGACTAGTACGTCATACTCAGTAGGTTCAGTTTTCAAACTTCGTTGTTTCAACAATGCATCACATATATAAGAATGAGTAAAACTTGGATCTATCAATGCAATAGTTGTAGTGTCAAAGATAGAAACAGTACCAGCAATTACGTCCGGCGCATCCTTGTCTTCCTGAGCCCTAATACCATAGGCTCGTGCAGGGGTACGACTATCTGGTCTGGCCACTGATTCTGACACCCCTCTGTGACTACCACCTTCAGTTCCTGCCAGATTGGGCCTCCTACCTCTGGAAGTTGTAGGAGCTAGTCTCTCTGATTGCTGAACAGGAATAGATCTAACCTGTGGGCAATCCCTCTGGAAATGATCACGGGATCCACATCTCATATAGGCTCCTATGATCCTCCAGCATTCACCAGGATGTCTTCTTCCGCAATGTTCACACGGTGTGTGACACCCCCTGACCCGACCCGTCTGGATCGACCCAGGGAGCGATACCGGGTTTTCAAAACTTTCTAAATTCACTTTATACATTTCAAACTATTGAAAATCATATCAGTTTGTAATTTAAAAATTTTTTTTTTTCTTCTAGTGATCCCATTAAACTTTGTTTTCAAAATTTCGGCAGAGTTTCCTCTGTTTTTCTGATTTCCCAAAACCTGTTTCAAATCAAACTCAATTCAAATATACTCCACAACACTTCAAATATCATTTCATTCAAATGCGCACTCTGCCGTTTAGTGCGGCTTTCCAACAGTTTTTAAAATAAAATAATTCAGAATTCAATAGTTACAAACCTTTAAAATGATAAACAGAAAACAGAAAATTATTTACAAAACATATATAATTATCAAATTTACAGACTTTTGTATATGCATGCTACAGAATAGAACATACAAAATGATATAACTACCCAATGACTATAGTGACTCTGAACTTCAAGCTGCATGTATCTCCTCTCTACTCTTTATCTGCCTCGGTATCCCTGTGACCTACGCGCGATAAAAACCGACGCGCTAAGCATATAGTTTAGTGGGTGTACACTAAACTCATTTATAATAATCATAAATAACTTTTCATAATATAAATATCACAGTGCGAACGTAAATAAAACATTACCATTACCAGATTCAATTCAGTCACTAATGTAAATCATAGGAAATCAATTTAATAAAAACAACTAAATCAATTTAATAACTCGTACTAAATTAAATTCTTAATTTCTTTTGCAATCAAATTAACTTAAATACTAAAATAAACGTATAAATAAGATCAATTTCTAACTTCACTTATAAACATATCATACAATTCACTTTAATTTTGGCCCTCTGGAATACTCAACATAAACCAGGACTGGAATATGGGTCGTTCGACCACAGTAACTGTCTGTCGAACATAACTCCCACCCTAGGACGAATCCTAAGGGTGGTACGTATCTCCCTACCCTAGGACCGAGGGTTCGGACCCTAGAGAGGTACATATCTCCCTATCCCAGGAACGAATCCTTAGAAAGGTACGTGTCTCCCTACCTCAGGACGAATCCGTGAGGAGATACGTGTCTCCCTACCCCTGGACGAATCCATGAGGAGGTACATAATGAATCATCAATATCAATATCAATGTCGGTGCAGTACTGCTAACTGAGCCCAGCTGGTATACCAACCTCCGATATCCATTTCTATGTCTACGTATCCTAGGGCCGTTTCGATACAATATTTCACATAACGATTCACAAATCGAATTTAAACGTAACTAATCTAAAAATTTCGATCAATATTCGGAAAACATATATACATAATATCATAAAAAAAAATTCAACGATTCGGTCATTCGAACTTCTAAAACAATTTATTTCAACCTAATCAACAATCAAAATACGATAGATACTATTAAATCTAAATTAGTCAATAGAAAAACAAAATAAACATATATTTACTAAATTATCCAAAACTCAAATGTAAATCAAAACACATAAAAATTTCAAAAACAAGTGTACACCAACCTGGATACCGTTCCTACACTTTTTTCTTCTGGATTTCCCCTTTTTCCTTTCTCTTTCCTTTTTTTTCTCTTTCCTCTTCCTTCCTTTCCTTTTTCTTCTCTTCTTCTTCTTCTTCTTCTCCTCTTCTTCTTCTTCTTCTTCTTCTTCTTCTTCTTCTCCTTTTTCTTTCTTTCTTTTCTCTCTTTTTCTCTCTTCTCCCATTTTCTGCTTCTTCTTTTCTGTTTTTGGCTTCCTCGAGAAGCTTTTTTTTTTATATATATATGTAAATTCGGTCATTGCGACCGTCATCACGACTTGTGGTCGCGCCACCTAGTCGCGGTACTCAGTAGAAGACTTCCACCGCTTTCATCGCGATCACCCATCGCGGTACCATGGTCGCGTTGCTCACTGCCCGAATTTGATATTTTTCCCCGCGAGCTAGTCAGCGCGATCTGTGGTCGCGGTGACTGGTCGCGGTGCTCACTGCCAGAAATTTCATTTTTCATCGCGAGCAGCTTATCGCGATCTGTGGTCGCGGTGAAGGGTCGCGGTACACACTGCCATTTTTTTTCTTCACTTCATGCAATCTTTCTGGACCGCTCCATCTGGTCCATCTGAAAACCATAAAAATAAACATATATTTAATTACGTTTTACACCTCTCGAATCACAAAATTTATATATCCACATATTCAAAATTAATTAGTCAAAATTAGGGATGTTACACGGTGCCAGGGCTGGTCCTCTAGCTGCACTTTCAGGGGTACTGGTTATCGATGTTGCAGACTGACCCGGTCTAGCTGTGGGTATGGGCCTCTGTGACTGTACCGGACCACTAGACTGCGGTCCCTTAAATTTCTTACTTTGGGGTTAATATGAACTTGATGGCCCTGCTCCCGTTCTTTGTTGACCTCTGTCTCTTCTGGCCTGCTATTCTTTCTTAATTCTTTCCACATTCAAGGCCACAGAGACAAGTCTGGTAAAATCTTCAAACTCAAAGGCGGCAACCTGTAAGCAGATATAATCATTCAGCCCATCTTCAAACCTCCTACACCTGTCCGCCTCGGTAGCCACCATATCTCTAGCATATTTACTCAACCTAACAAATTCTCTTTTATATTCTGTTACTGTCATTTGTCTCTGCTTTCGGTTGGTAAATTCTCTCTTCATATTATCCAGATAAATGCGACCGACATATTTTCTTCGAAACTCCTTCTAAAACAACTCTCAAGTTCTGTCTTCCGGCCGCACTGACTGTATAACGGAGGTCCACCATTGGTAGGCATCCTCCTGCAATAGGGATACTGCATACTCAAATTTTTCTTCAGATGTACAGTGCATTTGCTCTGAAATTCTTGGTAAATTCTTTCCGTCCGTTCAAACCAGTATTCTGCGGCAGATACATCCTCATCTTTTTTGCCATGGAAATCAGTCGGTCTATATTTAGCCAAGCGTTCAATGACTGATCTTCGTGGCGCTGCACTGGCCATGTTCTGAAAGAATTCAGCCATTTGCTGCATAAATACTAGCTGACCCTGAACTTCTGGTCTAGCCGCCCTTGGGCTTACTGATTCTCTGGATGCTCCCCCAGCCAAGCTGGCGGGACTTCCAGGTCTATCACCACTTCCTTCTATTTCTTTTTATCCTATATAAGACAGAAGAGAGGTCTGTAGATTAGAGTCACATACTCCTATAGGTGTTTTTGTACCATGCATGCATATACAGACTGTTACTCTTTTGGTCCAGAAACGCCTAAACCGCGCTCTGATACCACTTAAATGTAACATCCCATGACCCGACCCGTCTGGACTGACCCAGAGAGCGCTACCGGGTTTTCCAAAACTTTTCTTAATTCTGTTTATAATTTGAAAATCAAATAATTTAAAATTTAAAATCCTTTCTAGTAAGCCTATCCAAAACTATTTTAAAAATTTCGACAGAGTTTCCTCTGTTTTTCTGAATTCCCAAAAATTCTGTTTACATCAAAAATTCAAACAATGTATATTTTCACCACTTCAAATTTCTTTTCTCAATCAATTGCGCACTCTATCATCTAGTGCGACTTTCCAACATTTTTAAATAAAACATATACAATCAATATTTACAAACCTTTCAAAAAGGAAAATATAAACCATAAAACAATTATATACAGAACATAAATATATCACATTTACAAACTTCTGTATATGCATGCTTAACTGAATATAATATACAAAAATATCAACTACCCAAAGATATAGTGACTCTGAATTTTCAATCTGCAGCTATCTCCTCTCTACTCTTTTTCTCCCTCGGTATCCCTGTTACCTACGCGCGATGAAATCAACGCGCTAAGCAATAATGCTTAGTGGGTGTACACTAAAATAATGACAATGGAATATAAAACAATTGATCTAAAATTCATAAATTCAGAACTACATATAAAACAAACATTATATATATATTTCGAATACTGAAACTATATAAAATAAAATATTCCAAAAGTTCCAGGATTTAAATCTCAATAGCATTTCTTTATTTCAATATTCAAATTCATAGTTTTCAGTTCTTAATTGGGCCTCTGATATATATTATAGGGTTTACAGGACTGGATTACGGGTTTACAGTCGATTTCCCATTTCAAAATGAAATGGTATCCGTATATTCACAGTCGGTTTCCCATTTCAGAATGAAATGGTATCCGTATTTTTCACAGTCAGTTTCCTATTTCAAAATGAAATAGTATCCGTAAATTCACAGTCAATTTCCCATTTCAAAATGAAATGGTATCCGTATATAATCATCATAATCATCAGGAATATCGGTGCAGTACTGCTAAATGTACCCAATTGACATATCAATCTCCTATATCTATATGTTCCCTATACATATGTCAGGGCCATTATTCAGGTATCAAATGTCATATCAAATCAGTTCATTTCTTTCGAGAATCAACGATTATAAGTTTCAATCAAAATCAATAATTATAAAACCAAAAAATATTCGTAAAACAATATTCGTAAATCAGGTTTTGAAAACATACGATTTCATTGAAATTCCATAATAGCAAAATATTCCACAATTAATTTCAACAATGTATGAAAATGAAATCTATAAATATATTTCTAAACTCACTAAATCAAAAGAACATAACGAAAAAAGATTTCAAAAACGAGTGTACACCAACCTCGATACCCGTTTTATGAACGTTTCTTCCCTGGATTTCCTTTTTTCTTTCTCCTTTTCCTTTTTTCTCTCCTTTCTTCCTTTTCTTTCTTCTTCTTCCTTTCCTCCTCTTCTTCTTCTTCCTTTCCTCTTCTTCTCCTTCTCTTCTTCCTTTTCCTTCTTTTTCTCTCTTTTTCTTTTTCTTTTTCTCTCTTTCTCTCTTTTTCCCGGTCTCTCTCCTTCTATTTTTCTCTCTTGCTTCTTCGTGAAGCTTCTTACAGCCGCTTATTTTTTTTATAAAAATTCGATCATCGCGACTGCTCCTCGTGACCTGTGGTAGCGCCATCTGATCGCGTTGCTCACTGAAGTGATTTCACCACTTTCATCGCGATCAACCATCGCAGTGTCTGGTCGCGATGTTGGTCACGTTGCTCACTGCGTAAAATCACCATTTTCACCGCCAGCTGCTCATCGCGATCCCTGGTCATGGTGACTGGTCACGGTGACTGGTCACGGTACTCACTGCCAACTTTTTCTTCTTTGCTTCATGCATTCTTTATGGACCGCTTCACCTGGTCCACTTGTATAACAAATTAGTCCAATAAACACGTTACATTATTTTTATGTAATTAACAACACTTTTGGGCACTTTTCATAATTAACAAAAATTACGGATGTTACAATTTCCTATAACTCATTCAGAGATGATGTAATTTATGGGCTCATCTGTTGGGATTTATACCATAAAACTTGTAATTGTAAATGGTTAAAGACAATAATAAGAATTACTCAGATTATCATTCAAGTTTATAAAATTTTTATATTCAGTAATACATTCGTATTGTGCAAGAACATCCTAGATTGCAAGATGTAATCTCATAATGAGTATATGATGGTCATATACAGAGAGGATTCATTTTGAGACGTGCAATTTAAAGAGTCCGTAGAGAGCGAACAAAGCTTGGTACTTTGTTTGTGATTGATCTACTGCTGCGGTCCATTCTGAAAAGTACGGTGGTCTTATCCTAGACCGCTCATGTAGTTGACATGAGAATGAAGGCACCTTATATGATGAGATCATCTAGGACTGGGCCACGATTTATATGAATCTCTCACCAAGATCCGTTAGTAGATGAGATTCATATATAATCGATAGACGATGGCTATTTATAGGTGATCTTAATCCTGGGTGTCTTATCAACTCCTTCAGGTTGGATCGTGGCTTTTGATTTACCATGAGTGAGGTTGATGAGAATCTCGACTAATACCTCCGCATCTTGGAGTTACGGTTTGGCTTGTGGCTGGGAAGGTTTGAACACAATAATGGAATCCACTCCTTCTTGATTGAAGTAGATGAGTAGTTCCCTTAAGGGTTGATTCGGGGCTTGAACGATTATGAGCGCTCTCCTTCTTCCGTGAGGAAGACAGGATTTAATTGTTCATTAAAGAATCAATAGTACTTAAAGAAAAGATATTTCTAGAGGGGTATAACGGACTTTATGACTCAGCTCTAGTTATGAACTATTTGTGGAGGATCACACTATATGCAATTAGCTATATCAATGGACACTGAGACTTCAGATTGTATAAACACGTCTACAATTTTGAGAGTGCAGCCTCGGGTTTTTAGTGGAATAACTCCGAAGTTAATAATCGTAAAATATTAATTAAAGAGTTTTAATTAATATTACTAAGTATTATTGGAGCTCAAAACTGTGGGTCCATTAGGTCCCCTTGCTAGCCCTTATGGTTGTTGGTAACGAGTGTCACGGTAGATTAATTGGATGGTCCAATTAATAGTGTTACGAAAGTAATGCAATTTAAATAAAAGAGAATAATTAAATAATAGGATTATTTAATTAATTAAATATTTAATAAAATAATAGAAATTAATAATTATTAATTATTAATTCTATTAATTAAATATGAGGTCATGTGATTAAATAATGACTAGGACAAAAGAATTAAAATAATTAGATTATTTTAATAGTCTAAAAGGTCACAGGTTCAAGTCTTTAGGGAGACTAAAAATAAATAGGATTTAGAATCCTATTTTGACTTGGTCAAACTAAAACCCTAAAACTACTATATAAGTGTTATATAGCTAGAAAAAACCTAACCTAACACACAAGTGAAAAAGAAAGAGAGTTCGGCCACCAAAGAGAGAAAAGAAAAAAAAGTTTTTTCTAACTCTTCCATCTTTTACAGGATTCGGCCGACGTTTTTTTCACGTGACCTCCATTTCTTGCCGTGACATGCCCACACACACGTTGTCAGACCGCGGGTCATAACTCGGAAGATCTGGTGGTAGATCGAAGAATCAGAAAAAGAAAACCAAGGAAAAGGTATGTAGTTTCTAAAATCTTTTTCTGCGTATATACAAGAACTCGTTCCTGATTGAAAAACGTTTTCAATATAAGAAAAATTTTTGAAACCCAATTCCGCATGTTATACGATAATCAAAATATTTTCTAAAACTCCCTTCAATTGGTATCAGAGCCTTTAGTTATAAGTTCATGTATATACGCAAAAGGAAAAGAAAAAACTACATCTTTCTTGTTTTTTATTTTTCTTTTGATTTTTGGTCTGTGATATATTATTGTGTAGGCACAAATCTAGAATGTATGATTTGTTTTTATTGTTATATAATTTGATTGTATAATTTTAAAAGCGTAGTTGGTCATTAATTATATGGTGAATGGGTTATAGATGAATTTTTATTTTTTGGCCAATTGTTTATGGCAAAAAGTTTTTTTTTTTTTGTATTGTTATTCTTTTAATCGATCTGCCCTACGAAGAGTCGAAGAAGCGGATGATGCGAAGAAGAAACGGAAAAAAAAAAAAAAAGAACGATTGCACAACCCCATGGGCAGTGGCAGCGCACGCTCGCGCTCGAGCGCGCCCAGCAGCCCCAGCGCGCGCGGTTGCTGTCGCGTTTGCGCTAGGGCTATTTTTTCGAGTTTTTTACGGGCGATTTTTTGCTGATTTTTCTGGAAAAATATTGTTGAATATTTTATGGAAAAAGTGCAGAAAATTGGAGCGAAAAACGTGGGCGAGACGACCCAAGAACGCAAGCGAAAGCGCGGCTCGCACGAAGGCCGCGCGCACCTTGCTTGCGTGGGGCTACGCTGCTGGCAGCCACACTTTCTCATGCGTTAAGGTTGTTTAGGGTTTCGTATTGACCTAGGGTGCGTGTTAAAGTAGCACGTGGACCTCTGGAAAAGATGTTGACTTTTGACAAAAATCAAGTTTGACTTGATTAGGAAAACGAAGATAAGAAGAATTCAACTCGAAGAAGAACTCTTGAAGACCAAGGAATGCCTTGGGAATACAATTGTAATTAGAGTTGTTTAAGTTAGATAACCCATGTCACTCGGTCAATTACGTATGCTTTATTTATTTTCATGTGATGATTATATGGATGTTAAAGAATTGTTATACATATGAATGTCATCTAGATTAGGTATGCCTACACATACATAGTAATATGTCATGCATAATTGTCATATTATATTGTTTTATTTTAATGTGATTAAAATAGGAAACAATTTCACAAATGACAATTATATAATGGATTTAGTTTTTAGGAGTAAAAACTTAGTAATATCCATTAATTAATTAATCAACAAATTAAAGAGTTTAATTAAAAAGATTAGTTAGGTTCTTATCATTAATTGGATTAATTAGTTAATTAAAAAGAACCAAATAATGAGATTAGCTTTTAGGAGTAAAAACTTGGTAAATCTCATTAATAACTAATTTATATTAAAGCGTTTAATTAAAGTGATTAGTTAAATTCTTTGTATTAATTAAGATTAATTAGATTAATTACTTGATTAATTTAATGAGATTAGTTTTTAAGAGTAAAAACTTGGTAAATCTTATTAATGACTAATCAACCAATTAAAGAGTTTAATTAAATTGATTAGTTTGGTTCTTACATTAATTAAGATTAATAAGATTAACTACTTAATTAAAAAGAACCAAATAATGAGATTAGTTTTTAGGAGTAAAAACTTGGTAAGTCTCATTAATAACTAATCTATATATAAAAGTGTTTAATTAGATTAGTTAGGTTCATTTAATGTTAAATTTAATTTGATTAAACATTAATGACATAATTGAACCAAATAATGTGATTTAATTTTAATAGTTAAAACTTGGTAATTTCACATTTAATTTCTAGTTTATTTAAATAGTTTATGTAAATTAGAAATTGAAATAATAAATTATATTTTAAGAGTTAAAATTGAATAATTTATTATAACTAGTAAACTTAGATTTTATATTAGCCGTAGAATCTAAGTGAAGATAAGAAACATAGAGTTTTAGAAACTCTTAGTTTAAAGAAAATCCTAAATTACAAATAGTGAGTGGGAGAGGGATATATGACATTATATCCCGTAGTCTCCATTGTTAGTTCAACACCATGAGACTTGAGTAGCGCCTCGTGACGGCTTTGTTTTCATCTTCCCTACGGAGGGTGTCCACAAGAGTCAATACCAAGGTTGACTTCCTAACGGATAGGTTTTCGGAATGTATTTTGGGACTGACCTAGCCTACCTAGGCACTCTCAAGTTAAGTTTATGAATTCTGAAACGATGGGTCACACTCATGAAGGACTTAATCAAGTTGTTAATTTATTGTCCTGACTAAATCAAAGCGATGGTTGGATAATATAAGAATAAAGAGTTATTCTGGTGTATTATCCGATTGAGAATGTCTCGATCTAACATGCAAGGATTTGACCTAGCCTACCTAGGCACTTACTTGTGGTATGTTGGATTATCGCGGCATAGTAGCTAATTTTAGGGATTTTTTAGTTCATTAAAATATGCTCATGCATCATGTTTAATTTTATGCCGAATTATAGCATTTGATATGAATGTATGAAATGAATGATATTAATTTAGATTTATGTATTTAAATATCAGCGTTATCTTCTGCATTATTATTTCCTCGCAAACAAAATATTAACCGGGATAACTTTATTAAGTGGAACCAACATAAACGCAATCATGGTCTGCAAAGACCTTAAATCTGTACTTATTGAGGAATGTCCTCCAGAGCCTGCAGCCAATGCATGACCAAGTTACCAAAGATAAGACTAGCGAAGCAAATGTTGCTGAGCCATCCACTTCTGGTTTCAAGAAGAGGAAGAGGTCTACTAGTAAAGTAAAGGCTAAGTCAAAAATAAAGAGCACCACGACTGACTAAGCAAAGGAAAAATGTTTCCATTACAAAGAGGTTAGTCATTGGAAGAGGAACTGTCAACAGTACCTCGAGCAGCTCTCCAATAAGAAGAAAGTGAAAAGTAAATCAGATTTACTTATCATTTAATTTTGTTAGTGGAAGATGATTCTTCACCTTGAATAGTAGATTCAGGGCACTAACTAATTTTGTTCTTCTTTACATTGGAATGATTATTGGCAAAAGCTGGAGGAGGGGTCCTTCACTATGCATGTTGGAACAGGGGATGTCGTTCCAGCACGAGCAGTGGGAGTAGTTAGACTACAAATAATTATTCATTTTCTTTTATTGAACAATGTATGTTTCATTCTTGGATTTACAAGGAATTTGATTTCTGTATCCAGATTACATGAAAAAGTTTCATAAAGTTTTTTAAATGATACATCAGTTATCATTTTAAGAAATGGAATGAATGATTATTCTGAAATAAATGAAAATGACTTGTATGTTTTATGACCGTTAATGCATACAACACTGCTTAATACTGAATTGTTTAAAGTTGAAAAACCTAAAACAAAGCTACAAAATATTTCTCCAGTTTATGACACGTATCTGTGGCATCTAAAACTTGGACAGATAAACCTTGATAGAATAAACAGACTAGTAAAAAACGGATCTTTAAGTCAGTTAGAGATCGGTACCTTACCTGTCTGTGTATCTTGTCTAAAAGGTAAGATGACCAAGAGACCTTTTATAAGAAAAGGGATTGAGCCACACAACCACTTGAGCTTATACATTCAGACGTCTGCAGACCAATAAATGTTAGAGCTATAGGTGGTTATGAGTATTATGTCACATTTATTGACGACTACTCTAGATATGCATATGTTTACCTAAATGCAACGTAAGTCGGAAACTTTTGAAAGGTTCAAAGAATTCCGAGCTGAAGTTGAAAATCAATTAGGCAAAACAATCAAATCACTACGAT
The DNA here is from genome assembly GCA_003430845.1 of Xanthoceras sorbifolium. Taxonomy (NCBI): domain Eukaryota; kingdom Viridiplantae; phylum Streptophyta; class Magnoliopsida; order Sapindales; family Sapindaceae; genus Xanthoceras; species Xanthoceras sorbifolium. The sequence continues at coordinate 21,717,273 of CM010609.1, forward strand.
CGGATCGTGAGGGTGAGTATCTCGACCAAGAGTTTGAAGACTACATGGTTGAGCATGGGATAGTATCCCAACTCACAGCTCCATGTACACCACAGCAAAATGGTGTTGCGGAGAGGAGAAATAAGACCTTGATGGAAATGGTGAGATCTATGCTTAGTTTCTCATCATTACCATATTCCTTTTGGGGATATGCACTACAAACAGTGACTTACATACTGAATGTAGTTCCATCCAATCTATTCTTAAGACTCCCCTAGAGTTGTGGAATGGTCGTAAAGCTAGTTTACGACATTTTCGCATATGGGGATGTCCAGTACATGTACTGAAGAATAGGAGTGGAAAGCTGGAACCCTCGTTCACAAGTATGTTTATTTGTAGGGTGCCCAAAGGAAACACGAGGTGGATTCTTTTATAATCCGCAAGAAAATAAAGTGTTTGTATCGACAAATGCAACGTTTCTTGAGGAGGATTATATGAGTAATCATAAACCTCGTAGTAAGATTGTGTTAAAGGAGCTAGAACCTAGTACGACCAGTGCTCAGTCAACTAGGGTTGTTGACAATGTTATTATCCATAAACATCTGATAGTCAGATGATTCCTAGTCAGGATACACTACCGCCTAGGAGTAGTGGGAGGGTTGTTCAACAACCTGATCACTACTTAGGCATTGGAGAGGCACAAGATGTCGTTTCTAATAATAGTGTGGATGATCCACTGACATTTAGACATGCAATGGAAGATTCTGACAAAGAGGAATGGCTTAAAGCTATGAATCTTGCGATGGAGTCCATGTACTCCAACTCAGTCTAGGAACTTGTAGACTTACGAAATGGGATAAAACCCATAGGATGTAAGTGGATCTACAAGCGTAAGAGGGGAGTAGACGGGAAGGTAGAGACCTTCGAGGCAAGGCTAGTGGTTAAGGGTTACACCCAGAAGGAAGGCATTGATTATGATGAAACCTTCTCGCCAATAGCTATGTTTAAGTCTATTAGGATACTCTTATCTATAGTTGCCTATTTCGATTACGAAATCTGGCAAATGGACGTCAAGACTGCATTCTTGAATGGCAATCTAGACAAGAGCATCTATATGATGCAACTAGAGGGATTCGTATTCCAAGATCAATAGCAAAAGGTTTGCAAACTGCAAAGGTCTATTTATAGACTTAAGCAGGCGTCTAGATCTTGGAACATTAGATTTGATACTGCAATCAAGACCTATGGTTTTGAGCAGAACGTTGATGAACCTTGTGTAAACAAGCGCATCATTGACAAGAAAGTAGTTTCCCTAGTCCTTTATGTAGATGACATTTTACTCATTGGGAATGACGTAGGAACATTGTCAAAGGTAAAGGGTTGGCTTGCTAACCAATTCCAAATGAAAGATTTGGGAGAGGCAAGTTATATTCTTGGGATCCAATTGATAAGGGATCGTAAGAATAAACTGTTAGCATTGTCTCAAGCATCGAATACCAATAAGATACTTGTGCGATTCTCCATGCAGAACTCCAAGAAAGGTAGTTTACCTTCAAGACATGGAGTTCACTTGTCTAAGGAACAGTGTCCTAAGACACCTTAAGAAATTGAGGATATGAGACGGATTCCCTATACGTCTGCAGTAGGTAGTCTTATGTATGCTATACACAAGACCTGAAATTTGTTTCGCAGTGGGAGTAGCCAGTAGATATCAGTCCAACCTAAGATTGAATCATTGGGTTGCTGTTAAGCATATTCTCAAGTATCTTCGGAGAACAAGAAACTATATGCTTGTATATTCCCATCCGAATTTGATTCCATTGGGATATCCAGATTCTGACTTTCAGTTAGACAAGGATTCAAGAAAATCCATGTCTGGGTCAGTATTCACCCTTGGTGGTGAAGCCATAATTTGGAGGAGTATCAAGCAATCTTGCATTGCTGATTCCACTATGGAAGCCGAGTATGTAGCAGCTTGTGAAGCAGCTAAGGAGGCTGTTTGAGTCCGAAAGTTCTTGAGTGATCTGGAAGTTATTCCAGATATAGATAAGCCCATGACACTTTATTGTGATAATAGTGAAGCTGTGGCCAATTCCAAAGAACCAAGAAGCCACAAAAGATAGAAGCATTTAGATAGGAAACATCATCTCATCAGGGAGATCGTGCAGCGAGGAGACGTGGTCGTGATGAAGATTGCATCACAAGATAACCTGGCTGATCCATTTACAAAGACCTTGACGGCTAAAGTGTTTGAAGGTCACCTAGAGGGTATAGGATTACAAGACATATCCCATCTGCTTTAGTGCAAGTGGGAGATTGTTGGGATTTATGCCCTAAAGCTTGTAATTGTAAATGATTAAAGACAATAATAAGAATTATTCAGATAATAATTCAAGTTTATAAAAGTTTTATATTTAGTAATACATTCGTATTGTGCAAGAACATCCTAGATTATAAGATGTAATCTCATAATGAGTATATGATGGTCATATATAGAGAGGATTCATTTTGAGACGTGCAATCTAAAGAGTCCGTAGAGAGCGAACAAAGCTGGGTACTTTGTTTGTGATTGATCTACTGCTGCGGTCCATTCTGTAAAGTACGGTGGTCTTATCTTAGACCGCTCATATAGTTGACATAAGAATGGAGGCACCTTATATGATGAGATCATATAGGACTGGGCCACGATTTATATGAATCTCTCACCAAGATCCGTTAGTAGATGAGATTCATATATAATCGATAACGATGGCTATTTATAGGTGATCTTAATCCTGAGTGTCTTATCGACTCCTTCAGGTTGGATCGTGGCTTTTGATTTACCATGAGTGAGGTTGATGAGAATCTCGACCAATACCTCCGTATCTTGGAGTTACGGTTTGGCTTGTGGCTGGGAAGGTTTGAACACAATAATGGAATCCACTCCTTCTTGATTGAAGTAGATGAGTAGTTCCCTTAAGGGTTGATTCGGGGCTTGAACGATTATGAGCGCTCTCCTTCTTCCGTGAGGAAGACAGGATTTAATTGTTCATTAAAGAATCAATAGTACTTAAAGGAAAAGATATTTCTAGAGGGGTATAACGGGCTTTATGACCTAGCTCTAGTTATGAACTATTTGTGGAGGATCACACTATATGCAATTAGCTATATCAATGGACACTGAGACTTCAGATTGTATAACACGTCTACAATTTTGAGAGTGCAGCCTCGGGTTTTTAGTGGAATAACTCCGAAGTTAATAATCGTAAATATTAATTAAAGAGTTTTAATTAATATTACTAAGTATTATTGGAGCTCAAAACTGTGGGTCCATTAGGTCCCCTTGCTAGCCCTATGGTTGTTGGTAACGAGGGTCACGGTAGATTAATTGGATGGTCTAATTAATAGTATTACGAAAGTAATGCGATAAAAATAAAAGAGAATAATTAAATAATAGGATTATTTAATTAATTAAATATTTAATAAAATAATAGAAATTATTAATTATTAATTATTAATTCTATTTATTAAATATGAGGTCATGTGATTAAATAATGACTAGGACAAAAGAATTAAAATAATTAGATTATTTTAATAGTCCAAAAGGTCACAGGTTCAAGTCTTTAAGGAGACTAAAAATAAATAGGATTTAGAATCCTATTTTGACTTGGTCAAACTAAAACCCTAAAAGACTACTATATAAGTGTTATATAGCTAGAAAAAACCTAACCTAACACACAAGTGAAAAAGAAAGAGAGTTCGGCCACCAAAGAGAGAAAAGAAAAAAAAGTTTTTTCTAACTCTCTCCTCTTTTGTAGGATTCGGCCGGCGTTCTTTTCACGTGACCTCCATCTCTTGTCGTGACGTGCCCACACACACATTGTCAAACCGCGGGTCATAGCTCGGAAGATCTGATGATAGATCGAAGAATCAGAAAAAGAAAACCAAGGAAAAGGTATGTAGTTTCTAAAATCTTTTTTTTGCGTATATACAAGAACTCGTTCCTGATTGAAAAACGTTTTTCAATATTAGAAAAAATTTTGAAACCCAATTCCGCATGTTATATGATAATCAAAATATTTTTTAAAACTCCCTTCATCGTCGTCATCAGATGGTGGCCCCTTGATTACCTGTCTGTCGTCCCCTTTTGTCGGAATTTTCAGACTGGATTCCTTTTGTACACAATCTTGGAATTACCCATTGCGAATTAACTCTTCGATTTGCTCTTTCAAATCAAAGCAATTATTGGTTTCATGCCTATGGTCATGGTGGAACTCACATCACCACCGAGGATCTCTCTGCTCGGGAGGAGTCTTCATGGGATCGGGCCATCACAGGAGTCGCTCCTTTTAAGCTTTCTCAAATACTTGTTTCATCGGTAGCTTTAGTGTTGTGTATTTGTCGAATTGCTTCTCGAAACCTTTGCCCTCTTAGAAGTTTGCTCGACATTGAATCAGTTGTCTCCCTCTGCAGTCTTTGATTTACCTTTGGAGTATTTGTTGAACCAATGCTTTTTCTGACTGGCTGATGATTGAGCCTCCTGGCTTTTTCACTTTCACCCTGCTAATTCTTTGTGGTCGTGTACTTCTCGGCGCTCTCCATTAGCTCTCTGCAGAAGGACAGTACGTTCTTGGACAAGGACCAGGAGAGGCTCCCGTCTCGCAGGCCATCGGTGAATGCCATCAATGGGCACATATCGCTAAAATTTTGTACTTAGCGTGCCGCTTCTTGAACCTTTTTACATAGTCACGGAGGCTTTCATCGGGATGTTGTTTGATGGTGCTCAAAAGTGATATTTATTATCTATAATTCTTATGTATTTTAAGCATGTTGTCTGATAATATAATTGATTTATCTAAAATTTGTCTTCTCTTTTAAGTTAATCAGTTACAAAATAAAGAATTGAGATTGCACGTAGACCTAACTCTTGAGCATAAAGTTAATGAAGCAACAATAGGTGATGGCTCAAATGCAACTTGCAAGGCCCAAATGAAAGTTTAGTCCACACATTAAGTCCAAAACGAATCAGCCGAAAATGATCAATTGTCTCATGCTTTTTATTTAGCAAATTATATGTGCCATGTGGCATGGAAAAGAAGAAAACTTCATGAGATTTTTAAGGGGTTTCGGCCAGCAATTAAAAAGAATGGGACAGCTTGCATATTGATCCTTTTGGTCAAAAAGAGAGGGAGGCGGCCGAACATAAAATAAGAAGGGGTTTTCATTTTTGTTTTGGAAAAAGAAAAGGATAGTAGCCGAACAAGGGAGGAGAAGAAGTTGCTTCTACTTGTTCCGATCCGATCTTCACTCCCAAGCTCCATTTTTATTTGTTTTGTATTTCTTTTCATGAAGAACTAATCTCCTAACTAAGGTAAGGGAGAAACCTAAGATTATCTATGTATTTTGTTGATTCAATTTAGACAAATATTTTCAATACAAATTTGGTTTTTGGTTTGTTCAATCTAATATTTGGTTTAGCTTCTTGTAATGATTGATGGGTGTTTTACAATCTTATTCATAGGTTCAGTCATGCTTTTCCTATTGTTTAGTAAAAACAACCATGCTTTCATGATTTTGGTGAGCCAATAGATTATTTAGAGTTTCGACGAAATTATTTATTAATAGATTGTTACTGTAGGTACAGGCTGTGCTTGTAACACCCCCTGACCCGACCCGACTGGATTGACCCAGGAAGTGTTACCGGGTTTTCAAAACTTTCTAAATTCTTGCTATTAATTTCAAACCATTTAAAATCATATCACTTTGTAATTTAAAAATGTTTGTCTAGTGAGCCCATTGAAAATACAGTTTTAAAAATTTTGGCAGAGTTCCCTCTGTTTTTCTAATTTTCCAAAACCTGTTTTCAAATAAAACTCAAATCACATAAAATCCACAACACTTCAAATATCATTTCATTCAAATGCGCACTCTGCCGTTTAGTGCGACTTTCAAACAGTTTATAAAATAATTCATTAATTACAGTCCTTCGTAAATGCAAAACAAAAAACATAAAACCATTAATTATAGCACATAATTACAAAACATAATTACAAATTCTCTGTATATGCATGCATATTTAACTACATTATACAGGAATACATATATAACTACCCAAATGTAGTGACTCTGGCTCTCTGTTAGCAACTCTCTCTTCAATCTTTGGCCTCCTTAGTATCCTTGTTACCTACGCACGATAAAAACCAACGCGCTAAGCAATAATGCTTAGTGGGTGTACACTAGATAAATTGCAATAGCATATAAAACACTAAATTGTAAATTCAGAAATTCAGAAAGATATTAAATAAACAATAAATCTTTAAGTCAACATTTCAGAAATATAACTATAAAACAAACGTGGTATTTTAATTACTGAAACTATATAAACACGAAATATGTCAAAAATTTCTGGGTTTCACTTTCAATATCATTTCTTTATTTTCCATAACATTTTCTCACTATCAAATCTCTATTGGGCCGATGATACACATAACAGGGTTTACAGGACTGGATTACGGGTTTTTCAGTCAGGTTTCCCATCTCATATGAAATGGTATCCCTATATAAACAGTCGGTTTCCCATTTCATGAGAAAATGGTATCCGGATATTCTCACAGTCGGTTTCTCATTTCACGAGGAAATGGTATCCGTGTTAAACAGTCGGTTTCCCATTTCACAAGGAAATAGTATCCGTATCAGCAACAATCAGAGGCATCATAAATCACGGTACAGTACTGCCATATATTCACCCAATTGACATGTCAATCTCCTATATCCATATCCCTATACATATATCAGGGCCATAAAATTTCAATTCAAGAAATACAAATATTCAGTCTCATTTCAAACAACTTGACAATAATCAAATTTAAACTCAATATTCATTGATAATTATAGAATACA